>JBBPSY010000005.1:32663-62387 GCA_038093855.1 Rugiboletus extremiorientalis
GTGCGTGAACATTTCATTACCGAGTATGGCGTCCGCGACCTGCGGCGCGTGCACAAGGTTCAACTCGAGAAGACGAGTCTGCAGATGGCCCTGTTCAGGCCGATTCTCTTTCAATGCATCCAACAAGAAGGATGTCGCTGGCTGGATCATATTCTGCGACATGAAGATGTCTACGACCTACAATATATGCGTCACAAACTGTTCAATAAGCAGTCAGATTCCCACTTACGCGCTCGATATCGACCAACGGGCCAGTCTCCTCATTGACAAGCTGAGTGGCAAACTCAGCACCCTTGTCAGGATTCGTCCTCATGATATGCTGCAAAAGGGTAACATAGTCGGGGCTGTACCCAACCTTCTTTGAGTATAGAACAATCTTGTCTGTCTGACCAGTCTCTGCAAAGCAAGCGATGACCTTGTTGGGAACGTTTGCTCTGAGGTACACGCTCAAAGCTAGGGTCATGTCATGCAGTCGGACGATATCCCCAAGCTCTTCACTGCATGTGAGCTAACAAAATAATGTTAAAAGAAGCCTATTTTTGGAGGGAAGACTTGCCTTATTCTCCTTCAGCCACTTCTCGAGAAGTTGTTTGCGACCCTGCTGTAATACAGGACGAGCGAGTTCGAGTGACTCAGAATGGTTGAGTTCACCTTTCTCCAACAAGATACCAAAGTATTGGAGAATAGGAGACAAGCCTCCTGGGGGAGTAGGCGCTTGCTTGAATGACTCAATCACCTGCGCTGTACGAAGAATGCCCTGAGTGACCAAAAGTCAATCTAGAATCTGTTGTTATAAATCTGACGCATGCGTACCCGAGGAGAGTTAGCAGCTATCTTCGCTGCTTCGCTGTATTGGCCGGAAGAAAATAGTTGCTGGTACTGCTTGACGTAAAGGTCATCCGCACCGGGTAGATTAGCACGACTGGCGAGTTTGAACGCGAGGTCCGTATTGTTAAGCGTAGTGAGGATGTAAGGGACGATCGCCTGCTCGTCGACGCTGACTGATAGGACCTGTCCTTTCTTGTTTACGCCGATGATTCCGTGGGTAGCTTCATACTCTGCTGTGACAAAGATCGTCTCGCCGGATATGCGATTCATATAGACACATGCGCCAGACTCCAAATCGTACAGATGAATGAAACCATATTTGGTCACCAGAAAGATGATACCATGCTTTCTGGACACCTGCATGGCTACGGGGAAGTCATTGGTGGCCTCGGGAGGGAAATAGACATCGACCGCCTTCTTCGCGAAGGGTGGATCCGGTGCGGTGTGGTCAATCTCCACCACATGAAGCTACACGACGGCTCCTGAGCAAGGATCGAACTGCTGTAGTGCACATGACGTACCTTGGCGCCAGTAGCAGTGCGAATCGCAAATGTGAATAGCTTTGTATTGGACTGGTGACCATCGAGCTTTAGTTCCGCAAATGAAGCAGCATGTCCTTCAATGGGCTGGCTGACTCCCCGCTCTCGGCTGTACAGCTGCATCGCACCTTTGACCTTGAACGCGGAAGGATTTGTTGAATTGCTGGAGATGCCGATCAATACCAACCACTTCTCATCAGAGGTTACACGGTAGTTGATGATCTGCGCTCCTGCGAGTGTTGCATGACGGTCAAAGACCTTTTGCGGTAGCGACGTCTGGTCCCCAATTGACCAATGATACACGGAGGTCTCAGTAACCATTCCTATGGTCGACTCGGATACCCATTTCCAGAAAACGACGTCCTCGTTATTAGTATGAGACTTGACCTTTTGCTTGGTCTCGATATTAAAAATCTGCAACGTCCGGCCGGCTATGAAGGAAGCTGTCAGCGTCGGGGTACAACACGAAAGGTTAGGGACGCACCCTTTAACGCGAGAATTTTCTTGGAAGGATGCATAATCGCAGAATCAGCACTGATTGGTCTTCGAAGAACATTGTTTGCATCGGCGAGGTCAATTATGACAACTTGATTCTGTTCATTAACCTTTTCGCGTACGCAGATGAAGTGGTCGGATTCTAAAGTCAAGGTCTACAGGAGGCCTGGTCAGGCGTCCGCGAGTAAGTCTGAAAGCGGCCACAACTTACCTGGGAAGCAAGGTGCAGGGTAAGAAACCAAGCAGATTGAACATTCACTGTAGATTGAACTTGGTACGCGTACCTGGAACGAAATTGAAGCTGGCTGAATGCCCAAACTGGAGAGCTGCAAATGCTCGCAAAATGAGATGGGTTTCGAGTCCGCCATGATCAAAGTGTCGCTAACGGCCACACGCAACGGCGAAGGAGAAAGCTGGTGGACGTGGGTTGTTGAGACGAGCAACTCAGTCAAGTTACGACAGCTAAGGGCATAAAAAGTTTACTGTTGTTTGTCTCACGCTTCATTGCCTATTACTGCGGTACAGTGATGGGACAAGTATAGCACAGAGAACACAGAGGCCAGGCTATTTCTACCCCCCAGTGAGAGCCACCGCCTCCTCTAAGTCCGCCTCCTCTTCTAACAGTGACGTCGGCGGAGGTGTAGTGCCATAATACAAACGCTGCGCCATGATCGCTGTTTAGTTGTGGCAGGCGGTTGGTAACATGTAGAAGATGCATGTCGACGTCACGACTCACCTATGTCAACAGACAGTTGAAATATTGCGCAGATCTTGAATTGCAAGGAAGACCCTTGCAGGAAGAAGTACGCTGTCCTGGATCAGTGATGTCAGCGGATACTAGTCGCAGATCCAATGAATGGTCTGACTTGAAAGCATCTCCACCCGCCCAACCGATCATCGTAGAGGCGCGGAATCCATAAAGTGACTTCCGCTTGTAATTACTGCACAGACAACGCACATGAGGTCGTCACTGACCCACAATGAAACACGAACCTTATGAGTTGCGGGAGGGGTAAAGTGCTCTCCAATCCCAGAGCAAAGAACCCCAATATAGAGATGTAGAGTTCGAACCGTCCAAATATTAAGAAGATTATTGCCAAGCAGAGTCTGAAAAACGTTCAAATTGTTGAAAGAACGAAGCATGTGATAGCTTCTGACATTATACCAGCAAGACACTCGATGTATTGCGCATATGACGACCACTGCCAGAAAGAAAATGGTCGCGAGGATGGCGCGTAGCTCCCTGAGCTCGGTTTCTGCCGATAACGAAGGCAAATGAACAGCAGTGCGAGCTGTCGATTGAAATAATCATGGTCACACGATCTCATTGTGCGTATGCCTGGCGGGGCGTACCTGCGCGACGATCATAAGAACCGACTGGAGCAGCAAGGCAAGCTCGAAGCGAGCACCCAGCCAGAAGAAGCACCGAGTGATATTGGCAATCAACCTGACGGTATGTGCCATCAGGGTGTTGTGTAGGTGGCAGTCCAAACGGGCTTACAGGATCGCACAGAGGTCATGAGAAAAACCTGTCGAGTCCCTAACATGGGCGCATGGATTATTGCACTCATACGAGACACACGAGACGCCTTACTTTTTCCTGACAATGGACACCACCTGATCCGCGTACATGAGAGGCGGGCCAACAGCCATCCCAACGGACGAAAGCACGGTGATCCATGAAGACATCGTTGGTCTGACGAGATCGAGCGTATGCTGGTGAACTTGGTCGCGCTCGGGTGCTGCGGAGCGCACACCAGACACCTCGAGTTGGACGTTTGGCAAGGCGGTTCAAGGTATGACTAACGTTGACACTGCATGTGGCGATCCGTCGCCCAGGACGGCGGTGACCAGGCGAGAAGAACCAGCGACCCTGAATGACGGAGCAGCCACCACATAGATTCCTCCTCGAGCATGTCGGGACTCGCGGGCCTTGGAGGCATGTCCCAGGAACTGGAGTGGATCTCCTGCAGCTGGACCGCATGTATTAATGAGCCTCGATCACAAGCTTCCACATCTAGTTAACGTCCTACATCAAGTGGTTGGCCAGCGCGGTTCCATCAGTGTTGAACGTTGAACTGGAGCCTCATCCCGGCGTCAGAGCGAATCAGATTCAGTCACACCCCCGTCTACAGCAGAACAAGGTTTCATACCCGTGCCTTGAAGTGCCTCGTGTCTCCGCCCCTCATCACCCCCGCAATGGCAATTGATACAGGACTTGGGATTTCCCGTCTCGTTGATGAGGACTCAGGCGTCCGTCTGTCCAGGTGTCGTCTTATTCATATCGAATCTTCTCTGATTGAAAACGCGATTAGGAGCTGCGTGACAACTGACCATCAGATGTTGCAATTTATGGCTCCATCCGCCTGAATGCCACGGGTCAGTACGAGGTGCTCTCAGGCTGCTGGACTGCTCCACCGATCGCTCGCGAACTTCACTACCAGAGCTGTACATGTGGGCGAGCCTTGAAAGACGTTCCCTCTTCCCGAACATCATTGCGCTACGTAGCCTTTTTTTTTTCTTTCCTCATTGCAGCCCACCCCTCTTTGAAGCATGGATCCCAGCATACCCGCAACCTCGCTTAGCCTTCCGCGGCCAATGTCCTCCCCTCTGCCTGCAAGGTGGCGTGACGGCCATAGTTTTGATCCCTCCTCGCTGTCGCAGCCATCCATGACCACACTCCTTCCTGCCGGTTGCAATACAGCGAAGAGCAGAAGCGACGACATCAACGTGATGCTACGCTTGCAGGAATAATGAGGAGGCAACGGTAAGCAGCACCCCCCACCTGGATGCCCTACTGTCATCCCGTCGTTAAGCATCTTCCTATCCCACATAAAGAACTTGCGATTGGAACGCGTGCGCACGTTGGCTCCCCTATGACTTGGCGGAGATTTCTCTAGGACGTTTCCGTTCACAAGGGCTCGTTTCCGTTATGCTCTGCGGTGCAGCGGACCTTGACAATGGAATTCGTAGCCTACATAGGAAATCCAGGTGTGTGGTGCATGTCTACTTTGCTCAAATCGTGCCATGGAATTGGGCGCGGTCGTCTTTGATCGAGTCACACGTTGCACAATTTCTGGAATGTATCAGGCCTCCCCCTCTTCAACAATTTAGGGTCGAGTATATCGTAAAGCACCGGTGCGCCCCGTGCGTAAGCATACGAATCAGGAATCACGCTTTCCAGCAACCAGGACCGAGCCAAGCGTGTTCCCCCGATGGCTGTGGGTGACACAAAGCCTAGCCCTTGACCCATGCAACTTCGGTGCTCCAACGTTTGTCCTTGACGGTATCTGCAACGTATGCTGCCGCGCAGCATGGAAGACTCCTTTGGGTGAATGTGGGCGCCACTAGATAACGGGAATTCGAATATGGGATTTGAAAAGGGAGAGGTTGTCTTGCGCACTGACCGCTTAAAGGAGTCGCGGCTGCGGCCACGATGACAAGTCACAGAACATGGCGAGGAAGATGACGATGGGTATTCTAGGGGACGATAGCTGTATGATCATTGACGCAAGAAGTTTCATGTACACTTGACTGGGAGACGCGTGAGATGTAATTCTGGTTCTGGCTATTTTTGGGGCAGATGACCTCGTTGCGCCTTGTGTCTTCTCAAGCAACCTTTTTAAACGTTTGGGTCGGCCACTCGGAGTAGACTACATCGAGTCGTGTAGCACACCGTCGTCCAGCCTCAGCCGTCGTCCCACTCACCACTCCCCATCTCCCCGCCGCCGCCATGTCGCGGCCTCTGCACGAGCTCTCTCTTGACCAGCAATACCCTGTCCACGCACCCGCCGACGGTTTCGAGCAGTACTATGACACCTACGCCTCTCTCGTCGTCCCCACGGCCGCCGGTCCCGTCCCTGATTTCTATACGTCCGAAAATTTGTACTTGTGGCAGGACGGGGACGGCATCTATCACTGGGCCGACGCGCCTGCCGCGCGGTCTGATAGCTGTCTGGGATATTCATCCCCGTCGTATTGCGCTTCCCCATTTTCATCAGAGGCGATCCCACCGGTATGTTTCCATTGCCGGAATTTTGCCTGTCATCACTAAGACCAATTCGATTAGTCCGACTACTGTGGCTACAGACACGGCGATCTCGAGGAGCCTCCACAGCCTGCGGTTGCCCAGGACAACTCCTACATCTTCCACTTGGCACAGCAGTTCAGGAATGGCTCGTCCCGCCCACAGGTCCAAGACCATCGGTCCAGTATCGCACGCGCGAGCGACAACTTTCTCGCACAGGCCTCTTCTATTTTCAGCGACGGGCACTCGTCTCTGAGACGTGGGAGCACTTTGGATTACCGGTCATCCATCCCGCATCAAGCCACCCCCCAGCGTGACCCTCGTCCGCCATCGAGGAAACGTTCTAGGGAATCATTGGACGATGCAACTTACCATGTTAAGGTAAGTTCCCCGGCGCCAATCTTAAATTACAAACTTTTGATGTCCCGACGCCTCAATCTTAGGAAGAAGATGATAGCGCCCACCCATCTTCTTCGCCCACGGCAAACGACGCGTGTCGTCTCCCCCAGCCACATATCATAGTACCGTCCCAAGCTCTGCCTCCGTTCTCCGTCCGAATCCCCCACCTTGCTGATGCTGCCACTTCCTTGGGTGCCGATTCCCACGTCCGCGAACGTGAATCACACTTGCGTCAAGAAGAGCGTGGTATGATTCCAGTGCCGAAACAGATAAGCAATAAAAGGGTTCATCGCTCAACCGAGGAGCTTGTTCGGCAAGAGAGTACTATTCTGTCTATGCCCACAACAACGTGGTCCATCCCTGACGATCAGGTTATGAAAGGGACGAAGAAGCCCGGCGAGCAGAAGAAGCAGGCTTTAGCATGCCTATTCTGCCGAGAGAGGAAGATCGCGTGTGGCAGGCCCCCTGCCCACAGCCCTGACCAGACCTGCAAGTGAGGGCAATCGTTTATTCCACCTGGGAATTCAAATACTAACGATACCGTTAGTCAATGCGCACGCCGTCGGATCAAGTGTGAGTACCCAACCGAATCGCGTCGTGGTCAGCACAAGCGCCGCCGTAAGCCAATGGAAGGAGAACCTGCCAATCAATCGGCCGTCCGTACGAACTCGACTTCGAGTGTAGCATCGACGACGACAACGATGACAACTACCTCTTCGTCTACGACATTAACGACTACCACGCCCACACCTGCATAAGCACACAGCACGAAAGATATCCTCAACCAGCACATTCATACACAATCCTCGTCGCGCACGTTCAGAATTGTAATTGCCCACGTCACATCATCCTCCTTCGCACGCGGTCAACTTGGTCAAAAAAAAAGCGGAAATCCCGTCTATATATTCCAATAAATTCGACGACTCAAGTATTTAAATGTCCAGCGTTCTTTGGGTCACGCCCTTCTTTGACCCCGCCTTCCATGTGCATAGATGGTGTTTACTTATGGCATACAAGTATTTTTTTCCGTCATCATGCACATTGTCGCTCTTTTCATGCCATTGGTCGCTACATGAATAGGTAGATAACTTTGTTATAGTTCACATTATATGTTGGACTTGAGCGCTCCAGGGTAGGTTAAAGTAGGCATATGCTGCATTTCAGCAGCTTGTCAGAGTGCTCCTAGATGGGTCCTCGCCGGAAGCAGCAACGTATTCAGTGCCTGGGCACCACAATGCCAGTGCTCAGCTTCGTACTAGAAATATCCTAGCACTTTCATAGAATGATAGGTAGAACGAAATAAAATGCCAGGTGCTTATCTGAAAGATTCGTCCGAAAGCCATCTAACGACCGCTGGCATATGGCACATAGTACATATACGTCACGGTATCACCCTTCGCAACACAGCAAGCAAAACGTTGCACGCACCGAGGATCAGTTTGGGCGTCAAGGATGGAGAACGAGTGACGGTTGTCTATCGCGCAGGGACACGGCGCAAGACGAAACCATATGTTATCCGCGATGCATGGAATGAATTATGCTGCATCATGGTGGGGCCCGCGGAGGTTGGTCGAATGGCCCTTGGAGAGTTCACATAGTCCGGCCCTGGAAACGATCTCCTTTGGTTCATTCCAGAGGCGAATGCCGAGTCCGATAGCCTGCAGCAATCGGTCCCTCTGAGCTCCCTCGATCGATCAAAGGGGCAATACACCCATGAGGTGTAAGGTTTTCACGAACACGTCCACACTGGCCGAGACCTTGATCGTTCGGCTCCACCTTCCAGCAGGTGGCATGTTGGCCCCCACGAGGCGCCGTGACGCACGTTCGGCGGCCACCAAACCGCTTCCCGGTCTCACCTTCTCGGGGGAAGGGAGAAAAGATACTGGGGTAGTACATATCTCTATAATTCGGATCTTGGCTCGAGTGCCATAAAGATGCGGTCAGGATCTCGATAAGATCGACGACCTTGAAAACAGTTACCTTTGCAAGGGACTGCGGTGGATACTGTCGCCCCCTTGGAACGAGGCTGTATGAACTCGGCACATACCTCGTGGAATTTGAATACATGGAAAAACAGGATCCAAGCTGTACGGCATAGTACCACAGGATCCAGAGTTTAGCAGAAGTGGATGGCTAACATGTATGTATACCCACAGGCGTATGATGTGGATCGATGCCAAGGTTCCTCAAGGCCTGTCTCACGCCATTGGCTTGCAATCTCGCCCCATGACCGCCACATAGCAACAATATGAATTCGGAAAGCCTCATGCATGTGCATATCAACTTGTTCCGGTGGGGTTCCACATCAGAAAGATCGGGTGGAGCATACTCGAGCCGCGGTATATCCAACGATAGATTAAGGCACCGCAAGCTAGTTGACACAGAAGTAGGACGCAGAGAAAAAAAAAGGTAACCACGAGTCCACACGCGTTTCAAAAGATACCCAGAGTGCTCGTAGCCACGTCTTCACCGGCCGTTGATGGTGGCGGTGGAGTCTCTCAGAAGGTGTGAGGGACTTGCAGCTTGTGCATGCTGCGGTGAGGGTGTGGAATTGGGGTGCTCTGGAATCTTCTCGATTTCCTTCTTCGCAGCTTGCCATGCCTCGAGGTTCTGGGGCAATATGGCTGAGATTGCACTAGTATATCTCGAAGCGACAGGGTCCTACCTTCTTACACCAATCTCTGTGGCTTCTAGCCATATTGATTGTCATCTCCCGAAGGTCCGCAACCTTCTGACGTTGGAAACGATCGAGATCCGCTTGGATCGTCGAACTAGAGTACTTCAGGTCTTGTGCCGTCAAATGAAGGGCATCTTCAAGCTTCGATCCACAGTGGCGCCGTCAGAAAAAAAAGGCCGTCGAGCGACCAGACGAACTCACATGTGAGATGGTTTCACGAGTTTTGCCAATGCCATTGCGTCTTGCCGTTTCTGGGTCGACATCCATCATCCCGTGCAGCGTATAGCTGAGCGCGTTCAGGAGACCCATTCCAGGAGCACGCCTCTTGTGAGGGCTCGGGCCAGGGTGTGGAGGAAGGTATGCTGATCCCGGCTCGTCAGGGTTTTCGCTCGATTGTCCCCCCGACTGTGAATTTGTCAGGCCACTTGTGCGACCACGTGAAAGGGCCTCCTCGAGCCTCTTTGCTTCCCTCTCGCTTTTCTCGTATTCCTCCAACATTTCACGCTTGCTCTCTAGAGCATCTTGTGTCATTTCGTACTGCACGTGTTTCTGATGCCGATATGCAAGAAGCTTTCTGATGATGGTGGCGAATTGCGTGTATTCATGTAGAGGTTCGGAGAAGTTCTGCTCGAGCTCTTGGAGCTACGATGACGTCAATAACAAGTCGAATGTGAACGGTGAGTGACGATGAAATGCACCCACCAATCTTGCTGTGGACATGTATGACGCATCAACGGCCTGTCCCGCTTTCTCCATCGCAGTGGCGAGAGCCCCGCTTTCATTAAGACTAAAGCCGTTCAGGGCAGCACCAAGTTCTGAATAGTCCTGCGCAGTCTCTGTGTCATGAATGTATAGGTTGCTGAGTGAACACTAGAGATATGGGGGACGTCATACCTGACCACCGTTTTAGTGTCCGCCGTGTGACCTTTTCCATCGGACCACTGAGATGATTTGCAAACTTGTTCGTGAACACTTCTGAGTCGATGAAGCGCTGATCCGGGTTTCGCAAAGGGTGCGTTGCCGTCGGATTAGGAAGTACCGCGTAGGCAGGGGATGCGGTCGGATCTGTGGGGTTGTGTGAAGGAGCCTTTAGGATATTCTTTGGAAGCAATGAGAGCGGCGGTGAATTGAGCACTTCGGTCTGCAACATGGTCAAGGAGTGCTTAGCACAGAACGAGCACGGGGCCCACCCATGAAACTTCGCCTTCCAAAAATCGATGGAACACATGCTCATTGGACAAGATGGGGTGACGAGCAATGCGGTTTAGAAAAGTCTGCAACATGCGCTTGCGCCGGGCAATCATCGCGGCATCTTCCTTTGCCTTTGCCTGCTTGGTAGCATAGTCTCCGATAGTCTGCTTGGAAGGAATTGGAGGAATGATGAGAGTTGGATACAGCTTAACGAAGTTCAGGCGCAGAGACTCAAACTCAGAATACCGATGCCTGGCTTCCGCAGTCTGTTGCGTGCGAGTCCGCGTCAGACGTTTGATCAGCGAGACCGTGGCCGATGCTCACCCCGGCGTGGATCATGTATGTGATGTAAGGCGTATTGGAGTTGTGGGTCGTCTTTTGTGCATCGGTTATCTTATCTCGCACACTCGTTAAAGAACGTCCAGTCAAGACAGATGCGGGACGGGCACACACCAGGATCTCCGCGTCCTCTCCAGAGTGCAGCCACCTATCTCTATAGCAGCAGAAGTCGCTCCTGCATGTCTGCTGGGATTGCCGCTGAGTACCAGGGGAGGGGAACGGTTTAGTTGGAGACTGGAGACGGGCGGTGTTGGGCAGCGGAGAGGAGGGTGCTGATATGTTCACTTTGGAGGTTGACGACGTCTCCGACGAGACACGGTCGATGTCGTTTTCGAAGGGGTTGTCGTCCTCGAATGTGTCCATCGCTGCCTGGTGTGCCTCTGCTGCAAGAGGGGGCCGGTCAACGCTGGTCTGTGACAAGTCTCGCTCAGGGTGCAACTCGACAAGGATATGCCCGGACACGGTCGATACCGACCTCGAATGCACTGCTGCGTACGCTGGGCTACACTTTCCATATTTGGCCCGATGTACAGCAACCTCTACCCAAATACGCGGAAGCCCCCTTGGAGCAGCGCCCCACGCGCCCCCTCTTGCAGCGACGCGTCCGCAGTCTCCCCCACCTCCTGCATCACGCTCTCAAAGCCCTTCCCAAGCAGCGACGCAAACAACTCGTCAATCTGCTCCTCGTGCCAGCTTCCCTGCGTCGCCACCGGCACCATGAAATTCACCATCTTCTCGTGAACCTCGTAGCTGAGAATAGCGTGAGCAAGCGATGATTGCAGTGCCATGTCACCGACCGAAGTTTCCGTCCCTTGCTAGCTTTTGTGTCTACCTTCTTCCTTGCCTTTTTCTCCTTTTGTGCCGCGATCCAATCCTCACCCCCGTCCGCACCGTTCCCTCTTGCGTCAATAATGTCACGCAGCAACTGGTGGTAAAAATCAGTATCGTCAAATACCTCCGTATCTTCGTTTTCCCGGGTCCCATCTTCACCCGTCGTGCTAGCCCCTAGTCTGCTTCCTTTGCCACGGTAAATCCTCGTCCGAGCGAGCACTTTGCTATGGTCCACGAGTGTCTCATCGATCAGCTGAGGTGCCAATTTGAGGTGCTGTGTCGTTCTCGAAAATGCGTTGCGGTTGGATGGAAGGAGAACTGACGGCGCAACCGCTTGAATTTTGGATGACCATTTGTTTAGCGTTTGCACAAGGTGGGGGTGGTAACTGTAGTGGGTGTAAGATTATTTTTTTTACTGGCGGCGAACACGCGGATACGAACATGCATTCAAACGTTGACGCCACATGACTGGCTTCACGCAGTTCTTCGGTATACTCAGTTATCGATTGCACAGTTTCGGTGGTCCTCCGACGTTTACGCGGGGGCGACCGGATAGGTTCGTTTACTGAGAGCAGACGCTAAATTTGTGTTGAGCGGGCATTATCTCTATGGGAAGGGTCACACCTCCTGAAGCTCAAATAGCCCATTCGAGAGTAATCGCGCTTCCTCCAACATTTTCACGAGAGTACGATGCACTTGCTGATCGGCAGTGTCTCGTGACGACTGTTCGTTCGTGAGACAACTTCAGGATAGGAAAATGGGTGACTACTTGCAGGAGGAAGGCGGTTTCCAGCCGCGACGGATTTTTGTAGGCGAATACGGGCATCAAGAAGTGAGTCCCAGAGCGCCTGGACGCAAGATATAGATTAAAGACATCACGCCCGAGGAAATTGACTTGCAATCTGTCTCGAAATGGCTTTACCCTTTTTGCGGTCTTCTTCTCGGGTTTTTCGGAGACTCGAGGACAAGTCATTATTTTGTTTCGTGTCGGGATATTCCGTTAATGCATCCCTGGTGGTTCGTGTAAGGTTTACTCCACTGCCATGCTCAGATGCACGTGTCTCCAGGCATGCTTCCGAAACCTGACCGGCTGACTCCGCATCCTCACTGCCGGGCTCGCGCTCGCTGTCGTCGGATCCGTCGAGCATCAGCTCTCGTGATGTTTTGGCACCGTCGTACTTGGGATCTGAAAGGCTCTCGTGGAGCTTGCGCAGGGATGGAGGGCTGATCCACTGAGTCCGGCTTGTGATTCATGCGGAAGCGCCGAATTGACGTACCCAACATCAAGGTAGTGTGCTCGGGCAGCGTCGTTGTCTGTTGCGATGCCATGGTCGGTGCCCGTGACCTGGATGTCCTCGGGGTCAAAGTCTGCATAGGGTCAGCTGCGGTCGGAAAAAGTGGCGAATCGGCTTGCCGAGCGGAGCGACGTCCTCGAGCTGTGCGATCTGCTGGGCGAGGGAAAGACCTAGGGGGGGTTATGAGGTGCTCGCGGTAGTGGTGGGCAATGAAACTTACGTTCCATCCTGCACTGCGCGAGGCTCGTGGACGGCACTCGCAGCAGGTGTCCGCATATTTTGCACCAGGTACTGTTTACATAATTATTGCTGCTAGATGTGTGAAAACGATCCGACAAGATTTCTTCCCTTTACCATCACCGTCCCCAGCGACACACGACCAAGTGGCCTGCAGCCACTGTTAAACGTTATCTGCAACCTAGACAAGTTTCAATCTGGATTCGAAACCATCTCCATGTTTTTTATCGTCAAAAAATGCACAGAAATCGTGTTTCGAGTGAGTGTCCTTTTTTTTTTGTGGGCTCGTTTTGGAAGTGCCCGGCTCTGCTTCCTCCTCTCCAACGCCATCAGGCTTTTATCTGTCACGCGACAGCTCCCATCGCACGTACCTGGTGTCACTGATCTTTTTACATGTAATATGATAGCCTGTATCTCGACCCCATCCCGTCCTTCCGTGATTCACCTCGAGGGTCTTGGACCGCTCCCATATATCTACATTGACGTCTTCCCCTGTCCCACATACGTACGCTCGCATACTCACTCACACTTTCGCAGGCCATTCAAAAAACTCCCCTTCAGTGATGCCTCGTTCCCCCATCCGTACCGTCGCCGCCGCCGTAAATCCTCTCTCGCCAGACGACGACGAAGACAACGACATATGTCCCGTGTGCGACGGCGATTGCACCTGCGACAACAGACCTCGTCCCCTCCTCTCTCCAGCCGTGAGCCATGGAAGTGCGCGCTTTGTAGCTACACCGACCGCATCGGCGGGTTCCTCCGCGCACGCTCTCGGTGTACAGCCCCTCAAAATCAAACTTATCGTCCCCCCCACTATTCAGAACAAGGCACGCTCTGCAGGATCTGCGCCCAAAAAATCTCGCATAGAGTGTTCTTCCGCAGCGCCCACCGCAGTTGCTGGAAGCAGCTCTGCATCTTCTCATCTCACCAGCACCACTTCCACCGCTGGCCATGGTCAGCACAGTGTGTCGGATGCCACAGCACTAAAACGCAGGGGTCGTCCCCCCAAGGTGGTCGCGATTCCACGCGACGGGACCAGAAATGTGGCTTCCGACCAGCAAAGTTGCGGCAACGAGGTCAACACGTTGCCACAATCACAATCACATCTCACATCGCATACTCCTCCTCAACGATCTATCGTGTCACGGGCTACACGCCCACGAGTCGAGACCTCGAAATCAAATTTAGCTGCCTCGAGGCAAACCTCAAAATCCCAGGCCAAAGGCACGACCGCAAAGAAGTCGGCTTCCTCAAAGAGGAAACAGGACTTTCTCAATGACCTTTCCGATTCTGACCTTCAGTCAGATGTCGATGTATTCTGCGATAACGATGGCCACGATGCATCTTCGGGACGTTTCCCTACCTTTGTCTCGGCTGACGGATTGACATCGGAGGCCTCTGACTCCTCTGACTCCGACTCCGACGCTGACTCTGACACGTCGGGTTTCGGTTCCGACTCCTCCTTAGCGGCTGAGGAGGAAAATTATATCGTCGCCGAACAAAGACGCCGCGAAAAGGCCCGCATTCGTCGCGAGTTGCTTGGAGACGACATTCCCAAGCACAAAGATGCCAATAACAATTGGGTCATCCGTCCTCGGAAGAAAAGTGTCGGTCTCAGTGACGTAGATATGGAGGGCGACACAGATGATGCCACGGAAGACGAGGAAAATGAGGACGAGGAAATGGAGGAGGAGGAAGATGACGAGACAGATGGCCAGGCTTCAAGGGTGTACACTGGCCTTGCCACCGGGTGGTCGGACGACGAAGAATCCAGTTTCGATGCTGATCTGTTCTTCGCCAATCTCACGGACACGTTCTCTGACGACGGCTCATCTGATACCGATGACAGCCACCTTCATGATTCTGTTACGGACCCATTAGCCGACAGCGCCGCTAGCTTACGGAGCGTGGACTTTGAAGTCACAGAGGCGTGGGACGGACAGGTCGTTTTTACAAATGGCTCAAACCCCGGCCATGGTGTCCTCGATCTTGCCTTCGAGGCTAATGCGGCTCAATTGCTTGCATCGGATAGCGCTTCAGTCAGTCATGATAGTGACGTTGAAATGCGCACGAGTGACGGTGTAGAAGGCGACTTTGACGATGTCGACGATGGTGACTCCGAGCTCGGAGCAAGTGACGGGAACACTACGGAGGAGGAGCTTGTCGATGAACAGGGACTTCCCACCACTCGTGCTATGAGACTCTTTCGCTGGCCGACTAGTGTCTCATCTATCAACCCTATGTCAACCGTCAGCCCTAACGTCTCTCCCGCTCCGTTCAATAGACGCCACCCGCCGTCCACCATACTTGAATCACCCCGTCCTGCTGACATTCTATCCGGTAAGCCTTTCTGGGAAGACACCGACCAGTCGCAACAAGGTAGTGCGGAAGGTAGCGTTGGGGAGGGCTCCCATCCTATTGCCAGCGCTGGGATGCCCTTCATGGGCCAGTTTAGCCTGGAAGGCCACGCGCTACAAAAGACTGTCGTTCTTACCGGCACGAACAAGGATGTGCCGTCTCCGTACCCTCGCCTCGGCCAGCGAAGAAGATTTTCCGGCAGCGCTGGAAGTTTTAGCAGTGTATGTATCTCACGTTGGGTTTTGTCTTCCAGTCTCACCTGAATTGCTTAGATGGATCTTCGAGGTCGCACAGCAAGGTTGTCCATCTATCCCTCATTCCCTCCGCACTCCGACGAACCATCATCGGAAGTCCCCCCAGACACTGGTCTTGGTGAACCAATCAAACTGGATGATGTCCTTGACTCCACGCTCCTTGACTCTGAACCTGAGCCGCAGGTGCAGACCAACCCTGACAGTGAAGGCGAGCAGAAACTTGTCCAGAGTTTGAGTCGCTGGGACCGTGTGCCTGTCGGTGCCTTCCGTCTCACAAGGGAATCCGCAGCATCTACCTCTGATGTTCCTACTTCCCCGGGCTGGACCTCTGAACCCGCCAAAACATCCGTCCGCGACGCGCATTCGTACAGTAATGCACTGAAAAACAGCCCCCTGCACACCATGCTTTGGCACGACAAGAGCGCTGAAAAGGAGAAGCCGCGCAGATCAGGGGGAGTAAATATTTCACCCGTGTTACTCCCTGTCCGCGATGGTGCACGTACACCTACCCATATTCCGTATCATTATGATCTCCACTCCAACCATCGCCACCAGCAACACGCACCTCACAAAAACCGAAAAGAGTCTCGCAGGGAGATGAAGATGCTGAAGCGCAAGACTCATGCACCTACTTACCAGCACTATGATCAGCACCAGCGACATCACCGTCGAAACCACCACCCGAACACGAAATCTCGCAGCAACGCGTCACTGCAACGCACGTTTTTTAGCTCACCTACTTCTGCTCCAGCGTTGAACATATGAAATTCACTCCTAAACTGTATTTTTTGTCGCTCATGCCATCTTCGTGATCGATGTCACACCCACTCCACCCACCAACAACATTTTCATAGCCTGCGTTTTTCTTTTTTTCTTTGTATCTCCGGGTATCGCGCATATACCCGTGCATGATTCGACGTACGTGTTGGAACCAAAATTCTTTGATCCTCTCCCGGATGTGCACCAGGGTCTTCGTACTAATTTTTGAAGTACACTCTGACCTATTCTTACTGCTGTTGTACTACTGACGAACGAGAGCTGTATATTGTCTGATGTGGGGAGAGGCGTGTCGCGAGCACGTGACACAAGACTCGTCGCGCCCTTGCTCCATTCTGGCTCCATCCTTTGACTAGCCTCGAAATCGCTATAGGCAGCGTTGATGGAAAGCTCTGATGTCGTCGATACGTCCGATGTCGAGGAGTGCGAGGCTTTCACGCTTTCCAAAGACGCTGATCACCGCACCAGCTCGACCTTGACACCCACGAACAGCGTTCGCCTAGATATTCTCGTGTCTTCGCAAAACGGTGCTACTCGCACAGAAAAGGACCACCAGCGTCATCCTTACTCCCTTCCGACATTGATAACGCGCCATGGCCGCTCCAGTGGCGATGAAGCAGATAACTCGTCCCCTCGGAAACGAATCAAGGTATGATATGTTCCACTCTCTCCGTCTGACATTGATGCCCTCTCGAAGACAGCTCACAATGCGGGCTCAATCTCACCTAGCTCCACATACTCCAACACTGCTGAACCCGCTTTGCTAAGCAACGGAACTCTAAAGAGAGCCCCTATGGAACAGATTCCGCCTTCGATCTCGGAACATTCCCCGAAATATATGCTCATGGATGAGGTCGAACAGCCTTCAATGTTGTTTCCACCTCGCGATAATTCGCCTCGCTCGGATTGGCACTCTTTATTCTCTTCCCCGAGCCAACATTCCGCGAAGCACAATTCTCCCAACGCTGGTAGAATTCGACCACAGTGCATAGACTCGCCTTCGACGTCCCAACCAATTTCACATCCCCTCTCGCGTTCGCTTTCCATTTCTACTGATCGTTGTACATTCTTGTCTCCTTCCCACCGTCCTATGACCCCACCCCAAACTTCGCCACAACCTTCACACGATCGATCTCGTTCCGGGAGACAGAAAGGGCGCTCGGTGATTTCGTCACCTTTAACACCTGTTTCGTCTGCACCTCTCCTTGCGCTGACACATTCACAATCGCCAGATCCACTTCAACTCCTCTCCTCCCGGCATCCCCAGATACCACATTCCCTTGTATCACGATTGAATCTTCCACCAGCCACTCCTCCCCCAGTCCACTCGCCTCCCGTGGAAATCCCGGAGGATCTACAGCCACTGAATCGCTACTCGTTGCGTCGTCGAGAAGCTCGGCAGTTGAATCCATATGCGTATGACAAGTTGCTGTACAAACAACAATTAAAATTCCACCCTGATGCCATCGTTAAATTTCGAAGTCCTCGGGGTCGCACTGGTTCCGGTGGAGTAGGTGAAGATGGTACCCAAGATGAATTCGCATTCCCCCTTAACAATCCGGACGAGGATGGCGACTATGTGAATGCAGAAGGAGAAAGTAGCAAGGGAAGGAGAAAGAGGGTGCAGAGCTTTGACCAAGGCATTGAATTAGGGGAAGGCGGCTGGTTACCTGAAGCCTTGAGGGGGCTATCAACCAGTGATGAGGATGACGACGAGATCCACAAACTGGCGAGGAGGATTCGCAGGGAACGGGAGAAAGCAGAGGCATTCGCCAGAGCTAAGGCTAAAAGAGCTGCCGCAGGGGCTCGCTCAGCAGAGACAGAGACTCGGAAAACGAAGAAGAGACCTAAACCTTTTCCGGTTCATGGGGATGGTGAGCATGGATCTACACGTATTCCTAAGCACGGTCCCACTCGTGTGAGTCTTCTCATACGACACTTCATTATCTTTCTAAAGTCGAGCTATCAAACAGGAGCCATCGCCTTCTCCATCCCTATTTCCGCGAGCGAAGTCGGAGCCTCCAGTGGCATCGTACCACCCGTCCCCCACGCGATCACCTTTCAGACCCCCTGCATCACCTCGGGTATCCTCCATTTCCCCAGCCTCTGGTTCGAAATTTCTACTATCACCAGATCTCAGTGTTTATCTGCAACAAGACTCGTATCAATCTGATGACCATGACCCATTGTTCCCGCGGAATGTCTCACCAGTCGACCACCCCGTCATTGATTCAGTCCCACCAAGTCCCTCTGGACCACCAACGACATCAGGTGCTAGTGCGTTGCATTCGAATACCTCGGAAATGGAATCGGACTCGGACCAGCCACTCAGCTTCGGGATGAGCTCCAAGGATAGGAAACGGCTTCGAATGCTGAAGCGTATGATGCCAGCTGCGATGATCGCTCGACAGCTCGGGATTACCAAGCCAGCGCACGTCCGATCTCAGCGCGCTAGGACCGTAGTGGAATCGTCCGGGAGTGAGGCGGAGGAAGTCAGAGTGATACCGGGGCTTGCAAGGGTTCGAAAGGGAAGGTATACGGATGTGGAAGTCAGAGGAGACCCAGAAAGTTCAGACATGGAGCGCCCCGCAGGGGTGTACGGTGATAATGGGAAGGGGGATATTGGCCTCGGTGTAGTGGAAATCCTCCCTGACGGGCAATCGGCCGTTAAGGTTAGGCGGGCGCGACGCGCATCGCCGAGGGTTAAACACGAGGACGACGTGATTTCCCTCAGCGACAGTTCTATGCCGAGATTTTCGTTGGAAGACTCGGGAAGTGGGAGCAGCAGCGATGATGAAAAAGCGCACCGATCACTATTCGACCGCCCCTCAAGAGGGCCAGCACGCGAAAGAAGCCTGATTGACTGGATGTTGACTCGGACGAGAGGTTCTGGTAGGCCAAAATTCAAGTCAAAGCGACTGACGGGATTGCAGAAATCTCGTGGATCTGGAACACCAAGGCTGGACATTGTTACAAGTGGCGCAAGACGTTATGGAATACATCACCAGACTCGCTTACCTTTCGCCAGGGTTAACACGAGTTTAAACACGGTCTCATCAATTAAGCATAACTCAGAGCGCCAGGACCAGGTTGTGCAGCCCGACCATGACACAGTAGAGGAGGGCAAGAAACCGAGTAAGAAGAAACAGCGATCCAGAACCAGTCAGGGGCTCGTTTACAACGTTCATCACGATGGAACACGTATCGCGTCGAGGCATCGCGAAGGCAAGTCAAGCAGGACCGCGTTGGTAATCGAGGACGGCGACAACGAATTCAGACAGGCCCTAGATCCGGGGTGGAGAGCCGAAGTAGAGAGGTGGAACAAACCTGTCTCTCCTGCTCGCCAGCCCGCTCCAAATTCGACAAGTGCTCCCGCCGTTGCTCGATCTCGCCTATACCGTCGAGCATCTCCCCGATCGCAGAATGAAGTTCCCCTTCCGTTTTACTTCCAGCCCGAAGATGAGCCTTTTGCATTAGTTCACCGTTATATTATCATCGATATGAACATTACTCCTCTTCCTTCCGGGGTCAAATTCGGGCCTTCGTCATACACTGAAAAGGGCCTCCTTCATCAGCTTATTTCGGTCACCTCCGGGAATTCGGAAGTTGCACTACCAATGTTCTGCAATATGCAGGGATTCGAGATCGGACCCGCTACGTCTGCCGCAGCTTTCAGCGCACTGCTTGGTCCACTGTGCGATTGCCTTGCTAGTGCATTACGCGACTTCAAGGTCGATGACGTGGACACATTGAAGGAGTGGGAGTTCGTGACACGCGCTTCCAATCAGCTTCTTTCGTGGCTCGCGGTGCATGCAGAAAACCAGGAATTTGTCGCTCTGGAGGCGGCAATCCGGGAATACTCCGACGGGTTGCTACTCGTCCTGGCATCGCTTGAGACAAACATCCTTTCACTGACTGCCCATTGGTTCGTTGTGGAACTTTCCGCCCGCCTTGCGGCCGGTATCAAGTATAGGCGAGGATCAGTGGAGATTGGGCACCTCGTTCAGTCAGCGAAACAACTCATACAGCGTTTACTGGGTGTCGACTTGCGATCCGCTTTCGCTGCTTTTCGTGCAGCAGAAGCCGACGTGGATGTTACCTCATTACCCCACCGAGCCGCTGAATTGTGGGTATGCCTCATACACTTACTTCTAAACGTCGAAAATCCCCCCAAGGCAGCGCCTGGTCACCTGTTCTGGCACTTACTTGCCGACCTGCACCCTGAGTCGTCTCCCACTGGGGCAGAAGCAAGCGAAGACATGTGGCGCACTATATTTTGCCTCTGTGCTATCTCGCAATTCTCCGTCCACGGTCTGTCGACTTCCGCCTCCCGCCTCCCGGCAGCTTGGGAGCTTGTGGCTGCTGCTCTCAAGAAAATTGTATTGACTGACAATCCAGAGAAGGATCGCCAACTCTCGCAACGTGCGTTAAAGAAAAGAGACGACTATGTATCGTGCGTGGTTTCTAGGTGTTTCCTTTTGTGGAGCCAATGGGGATGGCGTCTCGACGATGGGATCGTGATGTTCAAGTCTCTCCAAGAGATCTTCCGATCTCGCAACTTCGCCAATCTCCTCACTGAACGTTCGGCTCCCATGGGCTTTATCGAGAATGGTGACCTGGAGCTACTATCCAAGCGGGACCCACACGACTCCGTTTTCGAAGTATTCCTGAAAATGGTGGTACAAGCTGTTTACTTGCTGAATGCGAATGTTGAACTGGACTCAAAGCAACGTTCAGCGCATGTCAAGAAACTTCTTCAAATGGCCGTCCCCGTCAGCCCTGTTCCCTTCTCTCGCGCTGCCCCTCCTACCGCACACTCCCTGTCCATGCTTGTCAACCGTTTCAGTGCGATGGCTGTCGCTGTACATCTGGACCCTACATCTTCCAACATCAAGTTCCGCATCGGCCAAGCGAGGCGGTGCGTGAGCTTCAAGGACGCAGATGATCACTCGAGAGTGGCGTGTGTGTACGGGATGATGAATTTTGCAATGATTGTCAGGCATCACAAGACTGTCGGAGGGTTGGAAGCGGTGCTGGTATGGTTGGGGGAAATGGCAGACGTGCTCATGGATGAGTATAAGGAGGGAGAAATGGGTTCTGTCGGGAAGAAGTCTACCACAACCTTGATCCAGTTGTTGATTGGATCGGTGAGGCGTGTAATCGAGACACAGTCGTTGGACAAAGGACAGAATCGTGCGGAGTACCCTGACCCGGCACTTTTGGACGGTCGTGAGTTCTTTGCCGTTTTCTCGTTCCGTAGTTGATGTGGGTTAGCCTGGGTCACTAGGCTATTTAACCCCCGAACCGACCTTGTGACGATTCAACAAACGGGGGTCGAAATCCGGATGCTCGTGCAGTCCTTTCTAGATGCTCGGCTGAAAGCACTGCCGGATGTTCAACCGCCACCACCCGTTGTGCACAGTGAGAATCAAGAGAGCCAGGATGAATATGACAAGTTGTCTTTGGATCTAAATGACGAAGAGCTCCTGGCCGCGCTTGGCGATGAGGCTGAAGCTTTTACTGTCGCTGACCTCAAGTCAAAAGAGGAAGCTTTGTGCAAGGTGGGCTTCGCCATAATCTAGTGCTTGGGACATTACTTCACACATTGTGTAGGTTCTTGATAAGTCCATCACGCCTGCCGTATATCGCCTCGTCTGTAAACATTTTGGCGAAAGCGAGCATGCAAAGAATGATGTAACGAGTATCAGGGCTGCTGACGAGTGGATAGATTGTTGGGTCGGCTGCGCACATGTTCTCGTCCAGAACAACTGCAAGGTAGGGGCCCATCCCATCTATGCTTACAGCGTGGTTGACTGGTGTCTGCTAGGACTGGGGACTATATATGAAGCTCGGTCAGCAGTCTTGGGAAAAGATTATCGACGACTCGTGGCGCCGTCGGGTAGGGCTGCGTTTCAACCTCACGCTTCTTCGTCTTGACCCAGGGGCGTACAATGTGAGACAAAGTATACCTGCTTCTATCCGAGCTCCTGACTGGCCGGCCTCCTACAGAAAATGAAGGATGACTTTATCGCTGTGCTGTTAGTGGCCACTCTATCATGCAAGACGACGATAGAGCACGAGTTCATAAGTGTGGTGCTATCTCTGGACGGGTTGCAACACCCCCTGCTTCGCGCTGCTCCCATTGATCCTGTACCCGGGACGAGGAAATACGACGTCAGTCCGGCCGGCTATGACGTTGCTCGCGGACAATTGATCAAAAGTTAGTCGGTTCTTGTTACTGGTGATCGTTCGTGACCATTGCTGCAGCTGTTCTCACGAACACGGCTGGATTTTTTCGTGCCAGGGTGGATGCTGAGAGCCAGGGATACGTTGAGTTGATGGTCATGATGCTGTCGACGATGCGCAACATTTACCAGGTAGCTGTCTTGTCTGTTTCTCTAGATCGAATGCGCTGACATGAACTCGGAGTCGGTGGAAGCAAAGGCAGAATATGGGGAGTTTTGTCGGAGGATGTTTGGCATGGTGTCGAGCCATCCTGAGCTCGTCTCGCACCCGAGGATGTCAGACGTGCTCGGATGGGGCAGGCGAGAATGGAATGTGTAGAGTACTATGCATGTCTGGGGTTAGGGTTATGTATTAGGTAATCTATCTCTGTGCCCAAGCTCCAACTCGCTCGGTGAGCGTCCGTTCGGAGGACCTCTCACTTGGATTTCTTCCTGGGCAGCCATGGCGGGGCTCATTTCTCCAAAACCGCTCTCGTATCTGCAACACACTGCCCAGTTCAACCCATACCAGCAACAGCGTCTCGCTGGCTCCGCCCTTTCCGGTTATTCCGAGACCCCCTCGCTCGGTCTCCAGCCCCACCAGCAACATATCATCGGCATTCATGAGGAGAACAAAATTTACGCACTGGTCATTGACCTGATGGACCCTAATACAAGGGAGAGTGCGCTCTTGGAGCTCAGCAAGAAAAGAGAGCAGTACGACGATCTCGCGCTTGTCCTTTGGCACTCTTTCGGTACGTGTTATGCTACCCCGCATCCGGCGCCCTTTGAATGCTTTTTGACGAGGCGTAACTTGTACGATGTAGGTATTATGCCCGCTCTTCTCCAGGAGATCGTCTCCGTCTACCCTCTCCTGTCCCCACCCAATCTCACGGCCCATGTCTCGAACCGCGTCTGCAACGCCCTCGCACTCTTGCAATGCGTCGCCTCCCATTCAGAAACGCGTCAGCTCTTTCTTAATGGTATGTCACTGCACAAGTGTTGTTCCCGGGTGACGACTCAGGCGCTTGCTAGCCCATATCCCCCTCTTTCTCTACCCATTCCTCAATACGACTTCGAAAACCCGGCCTTTTGAGTACCTCCGCCTTACTTCGCTCGGTGTCATTGGTGCTCTCGTGAAGGTACCTATGTTACACCTTGTTTCTATCGCCACTAATCCATAGACCCAGCAAAACGACAACAATACCGTCATTCATTTCCTACTTTCCACTGAAATAATACCCCTCTGTCTACGCATCATGGAGACTGGTTCGGAGCTTTCAAAAACTGTTGCGATCTTCATCGTGCAGAAGATTCTTTTGGACGAAACCGGGTTGACTTATATATGCCATACCTATGAGCGTTTCTACGCCGTCGGCACCGTCCTTAGCAACATGGTAAATCAGCTTGTGGAAACACAAGCTGTCAGACTACTCAAGCATGTTGTGCGATGCTACCTGAGGTTGAGCGACAATCTGAGGTATGTTCTCACGTAGCTGCGCGGTGGCGTGACGGGGGACTGATGTGAACTCCAGAGCGAGGGAAGCGCTGCGGGCGTGCCTTCCTGAGCCCCTTCGTGACCAAACCTTCAGCGTTCTTCTCAAGGTACGCGATTATTGTTGCCGTGCCATCGGTCCGCTCATCGCTTTTGCAGGGCGATATGGTCACGAAGCGCTGCCTGACTACTCTCCTTAACAACCTCAACGAACAGTGACGCAGGAGTCCATCGGGGACTGTCTACACGTTTACAGCATACTTTCCCGTCTTCGCCTTCACCTTTGAAAATGGCTTGCAGAGGTGGTAACCTTGGACAATTTGGATAAATTCGATCAACTCGCACTTATATTTGCACCCGCGTCAGACACGTACAATGTACCACCACTTGCTAACTAAACGCTCTCACTAATGTGAATATTCGAGGTAGAATTTTGTTGTACTGTAGGGCCAAAGAATTATTCCTGCGAACACCTTCGTATATTAGTGTCATTCTATTTTAGCGTACGTGGGAACGAATGAACCTGGCTAAGAAAACCGACGGAGCATGAGACGCCTTCACTATCTCCGTTCGTCCCTGGCGTACACGCCCTGCACTAACTGCGCCCCGGAGACGTAACTTATGTTCGACACGTTTCACGACTTCTTTGCGGGGGTCTCCCCTACCAATTCAACATGTACCGCTTTCATCGACGGAGAGAACATATGTCTACCCCCTCTCAAGGTCCCCTTTTACTTTGCCATGCGCCAGAATCTCTTTGACAGTATCCCCGACAATATCTTGGCACTTGCAGCGCCCATCGTGGCCTACTGGACAATGTCGCTTTTCTTCCATTGCCTCGACATGTCGAATTGGGCATGGTTGGACAAGTACCGAATCCACGAGTCAGACGAGGTCAAGTCCCGCAATCGCGCTACTCGCTCCGAGGTTTTCTGGGCCGTCATCCTCCAGCATATATTGCAAACCACGCTCGGCTACTATTGGCTGTCTGACCCTCCCAAGATTTACCCTGCAAAGTGTATGACGGAGATGCAAGCCGTCGCGAGGACGTTGGTGCATCTGGTTAGGTGGGTAGCTGGCCCAGACGCAGCGGACTGCATTTTGGAGCTTCGGGGCGCTGAGATTACACATTGGTTATACTGGTGGGGTATCCCCGCTGCACAGCTCCTTTTCTCCCTGTGAGTTTATGCTCCTTTCTCTGAGTTGTGCTCTGATCTCAACTGAGTACCCGGTAGATTCATTGTCGACACTTGGCAATACTTCCTCCACCGCTGGATGCACATGAACAAATTTCTTTACAAACACTTCCACTCCGTGCACCACCGGCTCTATGTACCCTACGCGTTCGGTGCACTATACAACCACCCTCTCGAGGGATTTTTTCTCGATAGTGTTGGTGCCGTGGTGGCAGAGACCGTTGCCAACCTCTCGGTCCGGCAAACCATTTTTCTGTTTTCGTTCAGTACCTTGAAAACGGTCGATGATCACTGCGGCTATAGTTTCCCCTTCGACCCATTCCAGATGTTCAGTGGTAATAACGCTGATTACCATGACATTCATCATCAAGTTTGTGACATTTTCAACACTGCTTTTCGCGATACTCACCGCCATTCCTCCCAATCTTAGGTTATCGGGATCAAGTCTAATTTTTCACAGCCATTCTTCGTCCACTGGGACGTAATCTTGGGGAGTCGCATGACCAGAAAAGACATCGAGGAGCGTAGGCAAAAATTCAAGACGACATAAGCGTGAGGTCGATGAATCGACGATGCCTGTACATCTGGTTCCCTGTTACGAATTTTGCTTTTCGTGTAGACAGTTTGCTATCCTAGCTGCGTCCTGTTTCAAGCTCTTATATTTCATAGCCTCCTGTTGTAATACATTATTGAATGTCGTAATGTCAGGTTCAAGGACACGGAGAAGAGACAGGGGCTTCCGAGAATAGATGATCTTATCTAGTTGATACATTCCCAATGTTTGGCGGCCCGGGCAGATAGACCTGACACAGGCATCGGATCCACTGCAGTATACTTCCTTCCATGTCCCGAGACCAATTCTTCCCTCCTATCGGGGAGCTCGCAAAACAGGCAGACCGTCTGCCAGAGGAATCCACCGTCCTCGATGGCGATGGCCAAGAGCCTGACAGACCCCTGGAAGAGATTGAGTCTCTCTGCATGCGATGTGGAGAACAGGTGAGCTCCCCAGACCTCCTGCACAACCACATCTTTCTTCCCTTGTACATGCCTGCTCATTCCCGCTGACACCAATTGCAGGGAACGACCCGGATGATGCTCACTTCCATCCCATATTTTCGAGAAGTTGTCGTGATGAGCTTCCGGTGCGAACACTGCGGCGCGACGAACAACGAGATGCAGACTGCTGGTCCCATCCGAGGTGCGTTCTGTTCACGCTCGACGGCTTGAGCACGCGGAATCGTCGGTTCTGACTAACGTGGGGCATATGCGTCATGCTCGGTTAGAACTCGGCGTTACATATGCCCTCAAGGTGCTTCACAGAGGCGACCTTGATCGTCAGATCGTGCGCTCACAAGCGTGCGAGATCGTTATTCCAGAATTCGAGCTGACGCTACCGCCGAACGAGAGAGGACAACTGACGACGATCGAGGGTCTCTTGCGTGACATTGTCGCTGACCTCGGCGCCGACCAACCGCTCAGACGAATACAAAACGAGGTCACTTACACCAAGGTTCAGGAAATCATCGATGGACTCGAAGAGGTGATAGAGGATGAGGGTGAGGGCAATGGCAATGGCAAGGAAGGAGGTGTCGAATTGGACAAGCCCGTGGTCGGGAAGCTCAAAGACGACCCGGTCAAGAGGGCGATTACGATCACGCTAGACGATCCGTCCGGGAACTCGTTCCTGGAGTTTGTCGGGAGCATGGCCGATCCCAAGTGGGCTCTCAAGACTTACACTCGGACCCTCGAGCAAGCAGCTCATTTGGGATTGGCAGTTCCCGCAGAAGTGACGAAAGGGGTGGTGGAGAATGCATTGGATCAGAAAGAGGCTGAGAGTGAAGGCGAAGAACGTCTCGACGGGAAAAACGACGAGATCTTCGAGTTCCCGGGTGTTTGCCCGCGTTGTGGACGTGCGCTAGCAACTCGAATGAAGAATGTGTCTATCCCTTACTTCAAGGTATGTGTTTTTTTGGGGGGGCTTTACAGTCCGAATGCATTAGCGAATATCGCTGCAAGGAAACGTTGATCATGTCGACGAATTGCGAGAGCTGTGGGTATCGAGATAACGAAGTCAAGGCTGGCTCAGCGATCTCGGAGAAGGGAAAGAAGATCACATTGAAAGTGGTTGACCAGGAAGACTTGGGGAGAGATATCCTAAAGGTCGGCAGTGTCCAGTCTCCTCCATAAGTGATGACCATAATCTTTCCAGAGTGAAACTGGCGGGTTGATCATCCCGGAAATAGAGCTTGTCCTCCAGCACGGCACGCTAGGGGGACGATTCACGACGCTGGAGGGAATCCTGGACCAGATCTATGACGAGCTCTCTCAAAAGATGCTCGTGACAGGCGACTCGAGTATGATCAAGGGAGGGGACCGCGAAAATTTTCAGAAATTCTTAGAGGATCTGAAGGCAGTTAAGTAATTTACCAGTAACCAAAACATATTCCATCTCGTGTTCATCCCGCACGCCTCAGATCAAACAGGTCGAGCGGGAATTCACCGTCATCGTTGACGACCCTCTGGCGAATTCATACGTGCAGAATATATATGCACCAGACCCCGACCCGAACATGACAATCGAGATGTATGAGAGGAGTTGGGAGCAAAACGAAGAACTGGGCCTGAACGATATGAAAGTCGAGTCTTACAGTGGAGACACTCCAGTGGAGGGAAACGGTGATAAGACGAGTCGTGATTAGGTGTCGTTTACTATACAATCTGTACTCGCGTGTTCTCGAGGGATCGGTGAATTCAGCCATTTCCTGGATGCCAGCGTGCAGTGAAGACGGTCAAATAGTGTTGGAGACGAGGCCGACCCAGCGATTGCTATCAGAAAACCTAGTAACGGTAGTAGCAACTGAGACATTCGATAGCAGGTCGAGCGGGATAAGTGCGAAAGCTTTCTTCAGGGGGCTACCACAACCCCGTGTAGGGTATCAGCTTGGCCAAGCCTGGGGAACGCCCAGGGTGCATGTAACATCTAGACTGGTCGCGATTTGCTCAACTGGACGTCTGTGATACCCAGGGCAGTGGTCAGAAACCAACCTACAGAGAGATCTTGGGGAGGAGCCATACGATCACGTGATATCACATATCATCCTCAATTTTGGAGGGCCATCGAGTCTGGCTCGAACTGAGCGTCCAGCATGCAGAGCGACGACGTGATATGGTCCGTCATCAACACCCAGTTCTGCTCCTACAAAGTGAAGTCCGTTCGCTTCCCGATCCCAACCACCCCGTGGACAGGCCTTGACCCGCTCACCGCTCCTCCAGAACCGCGACACAGAATTTCTGTCGCAACGAGTACAACGTCACCGGATTCTGCAGCAGACAGTCATGTCCACTCGCAAACTCGCGCTACGCAACCGTACGTGAGCACGAAGGTGCGTGGTCTGCTGTGGTCCTATTCTGCGCTGCGTCGGTATCGACTGGCCTCGTGGGTTGTTCCTAGGTATACTTTACCTCTACGTCAAGACGATCGAACGGGCGCACACACCCGCCAAGATGTGGGAGAAGATCCCGCTTTCCAAAAATTACTCGAAAGCGCTCGAGCAGGTGAGCCGACACTCATCACGGCACACGCCATCGATATCCAACACACCAATGTGCACCCCAGATCGACAAGGAGCTCATGTACTGGCCGAATTTTACGATCCACAAGTGCAAGCAACGCGTGACCAAGATCACACAATATCTTATCAAAATGAGACATATCAAGCTGCGGCAAGAGTTTGTTTTCCTTTTATTTATTTAAATGGCTTGGCCATCTTGAACTGTGACGGATGATGATTTGGTCACAGGCCAAAGCTCGTCGGGGTGAAGAAGAAACTTGATCGCAGAGAAGCGACGCGCGAGCGTAAAGCCCTCTCCGCCGCACACCTTGAAAAATCGATCGAGAAGGAGCTTATCGAACGACTAAAATCGAAGGCGTACGGCGATGCGCCACTCAACGTGAATGAAAGCGTGTGGCAGGCTATTCTAGACCGGGAGAAAGGAGGGAAGGAGGTGGAGGTGGAAGGAGAGGAGGACTTGGGTTTGGTGGATGACGAGACAGACGGCGAGGACGAAGACGAGGAGTTGGAAGAGGAGTTGGAGGGCGAGTTTGTCAGTGACATAAGCGGAGACGAAGCCGGGTTGAGCGACTTGAGCGACCTGGAGGGCTTCGTGGTGAGTCCCAGCATTGTGGACTGATCCGTTTTCATGCCTGAATGTGCCACAGCACGAGGGACCATCCGAAGAGGATAGCGAAGGTTCGGATGATGATGATGATGCTACACAAGATCACCCGCGTTCAAAGTCAAAAGTAGTATTGGGCAAGCGGAAAGCAAAAGCACCAACAAAAGTACCTCCTCGGAAGAAAATGGAGAGACCAAAGAGTGCGTTCCGTCTACTTTGCTTTGCTTACTCGGTCATGCTGAACCGCCTCACAGGAGGACCGAGGGTGGAAGTCGAGTACGAACGCGAGCTGGAGACTATACCTATCACCCGAGCTTCACTTTCGAATTGGTAGCTTTCTTTCGTATCTTCCTCGCTTTAGATTGGCCTGGTGACCGCTAAGCTTT
>JBBPSY010000006.1:0-26450 GCA_038093855.1 Rugiboletus extremiorientalis
TCATAATATCAACCCCACAAGACATTGCCCTCGCCGACGTGCGACGCGGGATCTCTATGTTTCGCAAAATATCGGTCCCCGTACGTCTCTTGTCATCACTTTACACCTCCGCTGAGTAGGATCACACGTCAAATTAGATTACAGGAACCATTCTCAACCAAGCCTACTTTGTTTGTCCATCTTGCACGACTCCACATCAACTCTTTGGTTCCCCCGATACCTTCCATTCTATCACTTCCACACTTGGTGTCCCCGTCCTTGGCGAGCTTCCACTTGTGAAAGGCGTTAGCAGTGGTGGGGATAGCGGCGTACCGTACATACTGACGGCAAGCTCACAACAACGAGAGGTCGACGGTTCCGGAGGTGCAGCATGGAGGAGCACGATGGAAGAGATAGCAGGGAAGGTTTGGGAATCCATCGCCTAGAGAGGCTGTAGTACGGATCCTTCCCTCTCATACTCCACTCTGGTCGCATGCTTACTACAAAGGTAGCATAAGCGTGTCTCATTTGTGAAGTTCTCTATGGGCATGATTGATTCTGGTGATTCCGCAGAGGCCAACTATTGCTGAGCAATTGTGGAGGCAATTCGAGGAGACGATGTCAAAGCAGACTGAAATGGTACTACTAACGCTTCCTGGCCTTGTATAGATAGGTGGTTCAGACTAACAGAACAGTGAGTATACCCTGCTGACGATGACTGACGAGGTGGGGATGAAAAGCTCTGACCCATGCCTCCTATACGCAATCCCAACTATCCCTGCACTTCCACTATATTCCTGGTGGGTACGTCGCACGGGATGATACTATGTCTCGGTCACCATACTTCGATGGGGCTAACCTTACATGAAAACTGGGCCCGCCGACCGTTTGCACTTTGTGATGGTATGGTTGACTCTCTGCTTTCCACACACATCCCTCCCAGATCGTGTGTCCTGGTCCCATGCAATCTAGGCGATGCACCATCATCATCTTTGCTTTTACCCCATGAAGGTGGGTGATCGTGAATCCTAATCCGCTCCGCCCCTTTGCTCTTAGACTCACTCTCGTCTCGCGCCACATCATATTCGGCTTGTGAGTAACTTGCTGTTTCCACATCCATCTCACGATACGTGTGGGCCACTGCAAGCTTGTCTCATCCGATCTAGCCCACATGTTGGATGCCGGACTCGCAACTCAGGCCGTGCTCCAAAAGAGGGCCAAGGCATTGTCCGAACGTCAGATCTTTAGACTCGATCAAGTAGTGGTGTACACATGTGAGAGTACCGTGGCGTGTAATGAGAGGGGAAACTACCCGTCAGCGACGTTAGAGTAGGTAATACTAAGAGGGGGCGATTGTCTGGGTGAAGTCACATGATCAAATCCACTCGCCGAGCGCTTGATTTCCGCGAATGGGCAGCTCCCAAAGTCTAACTACATACGCTTCGCCTCGTGCGCTACTGCTATCCAGCTTAACGATTCCTATCCGCCACGCACGTACAGCACCATGGCTGCAAGACCGCTCAACGATGACGAGGTTTTGAGCGAGATGAATAAGATGGTTCGTGCGTCGATCCGTCGACGACCAACGTTACTCAACGCGGGAGGGGTGCCTAGGTGACTTTCATCAAGCAAGAGGCCTTGGAAAAGGCTCGGGAGATCAAGGTCAAAGCCGACGAAGAGTTTGCCATCGAGAAGGTACGTCTCTCTCGCATGCGGTTTGGCAGCCGATGGTTGATCCGCGTTTGTGCCTCACGTTCGCCGTCCGGTAGGCCAAGCTTGTCAAGCAGGAGCAGCAAGCCATCGATGCACAATACGAAAAGAAACGCAAGGGAGCCGAGGTTGCGCAAAAGATGTACGTATATGACTGAAGACGCTCGTCCGCCGTGTCGTATGCTCATCGGAACGAACACGTAGCGCACAGTCGAATCTGACGAACAAGTCGCGTTTAAAACTGTTGCATCGCAGGGAAGAACAGCTCCAGGAGTTATTTGCGATAGCGCGTTCGCAGATCGTGACGTTTTCCGAGGACGAGGGTCGATATGCGCAATTCCTCGAAGGGGTCATCGTTCAGGGGTTTCTCCAGCTCATGGAACCAAACGTGACGTTGATCGTGCGCGAGAAAGACATTAAGCGGGTACAAAAAGCGGGCGATGCTGCTGCTGCGACGTACACCCAGCTCAGCGGCCGTCAGATAGCGTTCGACATCAAGGGAACACTAAGCGACGAGGGGTATGTCTTCGTTTGTCTTGTCGTATATCAATCAACATGTTGGATACACCATCAACCAGCTCGGGAGGTGTCAAACTCACGAACGGTAACAAGCGAATAACGATCGACAACACCTTGGATGAACGTTTGAGATTACTGGAAGATAGAGTGAGTGGCTTGTTTGAGCGACCAGTCTCGGCCACTGATACCTTATTAGATGTTGCCAGAGATTAGAAGAGACTTGTTCGGACCGAACGAGAATAGAAAGTTCTACTCATGATCCCACGCATGTGTCGCCCCTGGTCTAGCAGCAGACCTCGTCTGACGTTCTATATTTCGTGTAAATGTCTGTTCTGCTGCTGCTGGTCCAGTCCCCCAATATATCCTACTCGCTTTGATGTAGCTTGTCGCTGACCACGAGAGGAACCCAAGGCTTGTCTCAATATTTTGCTTGCCTATGGCTGTAATTCACAAAAACAAAGCAGATCGCTCATGAGTACCCGTGTCGTGAGTGAATGAGCGAGCGGTGGCACCCAGGTCGCCCAAATGCGAACCGTTCATGGACAAACGAAGGAAGAAAGAAAAAAACGTAGTACCACAAATCATGCATTAAGAGGGAATCGAACCCCCGGCGGGTCGATGGCAACGACCCAGGTTACCACTACCCCATTAATGCTTGCTCACTGTCGTGGCGTCACACCACGTGTTCGTCGCGGTGCGGGGTGTTGTAGACGCAAAAACGGCGTGTGGCTGTCTGCGTAAGCTCTTGTTTGACTGGACCCCATGTTCACCCGTCGATTTAGAGCGCCACAGTCTGGTTGTGTCACTCTCTCTCCTTCCTACCACTGGCGGTATGTGCTACTCATGGATTTCAGCAACAGGATACATGTACATCAAGCCTCGTTCACCGATGATGATCGAAGGGGGCGTTCACCCTGCCTGCCTGCCAGCCAACCAGTTCGGAGGAGCGGACACACCGCGTGTTCCGTCGACGGTTAGTGAAGCCCGTACTGAGAGTTCCAATTCCGACGCTTCTTGTAAACCTGATCACATCTCACCGGCCTGCCTGCCAACCAACCAGTGAGGACTCGAGCGGACACACTGCGTGTTCCATCGACGGTCAGTGGAGCCCGTACTGGGAGCTCCAATTCCGACGCTCCACCTTTTATTCCATCAGCAAAAAAGGGACCATTAACGTGTCGTACATCAGGCCCGCCTTATAACCCTCCTGATGGACGTGATGCCCCGTCCAAGGTGTCCGTATTGACGCGTTCTGGACACACGGGCATAACGCCACTTTCGTCTATCGCTCCACGCCGTTTGTTTATTGTGGCGGTCATGCGCGTGAATGAAAGAGGGCAACAGGGCGGGGATGAAAACCGGCACCCACGGCAATGCTTCTATAGGATTGTTGATATCATAGGACACATGGGCGACGACCGGGAGGGGGGAGCACAAGGTTTCAATGCAACGGTCCAAGAGGGTATGGGTAATTTAATATGTAGTGAGAGTGGGAATAACTTGGCCATCAAATGACAAGATAAGTAGAGTCCGTGCAAAAAACGTGGCGAAGCCAGTGGTCTGAAGAGGATTGCGTTTCAAAATTTCATGTGTCCACTGGCATTATGTTTGTAGTTGCAGTGGATGCATGCAACGGGGGATCGTGACATGATGGGTGCTTTTCCAGCACGCGACACGGTGCACGAGGAAAAAACGAGGTACCAGTGTTTAGTAGGAGAATATCATCAACCATGGATTGAGGACGATCTGAAGAAATAGCGGGAAACGCCGCGATTGGTCAGCGCTCGAAATGATAAAGGCGCATCCAAACGTTATGGAAAGCGGCATTTCGAGATTCGGAAACGCCCATGCAGGGACCGATCATGCAAACCGCCGCGCGGAAACCGTAGATACCGCAAAGCGGAGGAAAGAATGAAAGAACACACCGGGAACAATAGGTGACAAAGGCAAACGATCCTGTGATACGAAGCATGTCAACAAAAGAACAAGAGTTCAAGAAGAGAAAAGACCAACGCAAGTGGAAGGATGACAGCCCACCCATTTCCAGTGAGCTGCCATTGATAAGGAACAAGCGGTGTGCTGACGATAACCATTCCTGCCATAAGCACGATGCACACGAGGAAGGGAAACCAAAACCTGCAGGATGTGGTCGCGCATCAGCAAGATCGAATCACTTCGCCGGGAAATAGTGGAGTGGATATCGGGTGAGCATCGTGGAGCGCGAACGCTGGACGATTGGAGCCGGGGCGTTCCGGCAGAATCATGCCAGGAGGGCGATGCGAGGAATGCGGAGCTAGACGACGAATGCTTACCTCTTCAATATCCTCGGCACTTCCTTGAAGAAATTGGATCTTTCCACTTCCTTCTTCGTGGCCGTCCAGGTGATGTTATATGAGAATAGATGTGCCAACATGGCCAGTGAAAGCGGAATACCGAGACCGCCGAAAAAAAAGAAACTGGTATTTCATAAATCTCTGCCGCTAAGATGGCCAGGATGAGAACCATACTCACAAGAATGGAATCCACATTAAATTTTCCAGCAAAGCCCACATTATGCCCTTGTCACCAAGTCGGTATTGCAGGCATGCATAGCCGAGATTTCCGAGGCCGAAAAACACAACAGTCGTAGCCAGCCAGATCTCAAAGCTGTGCATGTAGAAACCGTCTACAGGAAACTGAAACCCGAGTAAAAAGTAGTTCAGAAATGAGAGCGTGACTGAAACGGAAATTCCATCTATAGATAATTGATGGTTGCCTGTGAGTCATATGAAGGGGTCGGATGAGATGAAACGGACAGTACGAGAACATGTCTTGAGAAAAAAAAAAAAGGAGATTAAACTAAACTCTCGCATTGAAAATGGACAACGTACAAGCCAACATGGATATCTTGTAGTGAGTCGGAGCACTTGACCACAGGAATCTATGAATTTGATGATTGATGGGTCCCTTGCGCCACCATTGCACGAGGGGGTTGAACAGTAACCTATTGAGGTAAAATCACCCGGTGGCACGAGATAGGCAGGATGCTTACTCGCTACATCCATAAGCATACTTCTGCCAACGGTTGAGCTCATCGTCTGCCGTGAGTGACACGCCCTCCTTAAAGCCACCTTTAGAGTATGAGGCCCATCTGGATGAGAAGCATGCATAAGTAAAAAATATAATTTCCGGGCGTGGGACTGGAGTCAACGTACCGGATGATGTATCCACGTAGTTGTAATCTGAGAGCCATATCAAAGTCCTCGCTTACATTGGATTCCGACCATATCTTTCGTTTACCGTCCGCGGGATCGACGAAAGCAGCATCCTGGAGTGCCTGCCAACGGAGAAAGGCATTGTGGCCGACGAACGGGGCGACTTCACCATTGGCACAAGCCATGGAGATACATTTGTTGATTCGACGTGTGAAGAAGGCGACCCCATTCTCAAAGTAGTGGTGCGCGACTTGCATGACATCTGGAGTTTCGTCTGTAAGTACGCCAAACGAAAGTAATAGGGGGATTAAAGCCACAGACCGCTCTCGTGCTGCAGCACTGCAAGTTCTTGGCTCGCCTGCTCCGCGAATTCACGCGCAGCATCACGGAAGCAATCCTCCGGCACAACCGTATCAGCGTCGACGAGTAAAGTTATGGGGCCAATGCGGAGTGAACGAGAATTCGCGGCCCAGGGACGGTAGAGAGAGCCGGATTCTTGGAACACTGACCAAGTGAATCTCTTCAGTGCAAAGGAACAGTGGCAACGAAGAACCGAAGCTACCTTCTTCCATTGCCATCTGCAAAGCACGTTCTTCTAGATCGTCGATTATAGGAATGGGGGGGCTAGGGGCATTCGGTGTTCCAGAACCACCGATGAAGACAGGGGCAGAAGCTCCCGGGGTTCCAGGTCTAGTGGGGGTGCCACTACCACTCGACGCTTGGGGTACGTATGGCGGAACAATGCTTTGATCGTTTCCTGCATGCCCTTCGTATTGTAACCCATATGTGCCGAGAGTCGGCCCGGCAGCATAGCCATCCAGGCCGGACGTGGATACGGAACCGCGGAGGTTTGAGGACGACGTTTCCGATTGGAGGCGCTCGAGGACGTGCTCCATACGTAAGCTCAGATCGAGGGCATAGTTCATATTGGACGCCTTCTTGAAACGGCCTGCACGATTAAAGCCTGGAAATTGCCTTACAACACCCGACCACCCCGGGATATAAGATACGTACCTTGAGGGTTGGTCTTGGCGTTGTATGCATGTGCTGGACGAGCGACCCAACCGATGTTGTGTGTAGCATAAAAGGACAGACGGGCGGCGGCATCAGCGGGGGGGAGGAGACGCAAACCGTCGTCATTCACGAATATAGAAGATGTTCCGCCTTGTCGGGCATATGTCTGCATGGCACGCTTGAGTGACTCTATCGACGGAGCCCTGGCGTTGGTCGTTAGGCGATACGTGATCGGACAAACCAGGCAAGACCCACAATACTGCATCCAGGCTTTCTTTGTAAACAGGCATTTGGATGGTGATATGGGGGAGTGCGGCGTCCACCTCCTTATTCGGTTTGGGTGGGACTGCGGAGTAATATCGCGAGTTCTCGTAGTAGTGTGCGATTGGACCCAACGTCATCGCGAGGTTCTGGATGAGTTGAAGCGTAAAGAACTAGAACAAAAGGAACGTATTGGCAGACACGCGACGGGAGGTGCAGAAGGACTTGCCAGCGATATGGCGAACAGGACGGGCACGAGGATGAGGAATACGAAATGGGTGTAATCTTGGTCGAGCATATACTCTTGCAAGAGAACTTTGACGCCGTTCCCCATGAACACTGGAGATGGCGACACATGTAGGGATAAATAGATCGATGGGCGCAGGTGTTCTCACCTGCGGAAAGCCCTGCAGCCAAGCCGTTGTAGAAGGGTGCAAACAACACCGTAGTGCGCCGGGACGGTTCTTGGGCCTTTTCGGTTTCTGATGGGGACATGGGAACCTTGCGGCCATACCACGTGCGTCGGAATTGTGGTGGAGGGGGAGGGGGACTTGGACTGTCGGCATCGACGTGTCTCTCCTTGGTGCGGAGAGTGCCTACGGGAGAGTGGCCAGAGATGGAGGCGGGTGCAGACGGGGAGGAGATGAGGGAGGAGGCGAACGGGGGACGGTTTCTCCACAAGAGACGTATGAGACGGTCTTCGAAATCGCGGGCGATGGGTATGATGGTGTCCAGAGAGTCGGACCAGACGACTAGGACACGTTCATCGCGCTGGAAAGAGGGTCAGGCGTGATGAGAGGGAGAGAGGGAGGGGGGGTGCACGCACGATGAACGCCGCGTTCTGTTCCTTGTCGGCCTGCGGCAGGAGGACCATGGTGTCGATGATCTGGATGCGGGTGTTTGCGTCGACATAGACACAGTCGGCCTTGTCGTCGGTGGCGCACTCGGCGAGGGCGGCATGGACGGCGGCGCTGCGGACCTTTACGGCGACGAGGGGGTTGAGGGCGGCGACGGCAGCCTCGAAGGGCTCGAGGGCAGCGAGCTCGTAGGGGAACACGCGGAAGGAGCCGTCATGGGTGCGGAGACAGACGCCGGGGGGGAGGGCGTCCTCGTTTGGGCGGAACCAGGCGTCGCCCTGCGTCTGCTTGAAGATCCAGTGGAGGGTGGCGTCGTATCGGTCGTAGTCCATGGCGCATATGGGCGAGACGGTCGACGAGGCTTATATGAGGGGGTGAATCTGAGATAGGCCAAATCGGGCCAGCCCATGAACGGCGACTCGTCGTCCTCGCGTGATGCCCTATAAATGAGCGGATAACCTGCAATGCGCCAGCCTCACCATGTCCCCCTCCCAGCCCCGCCCGGTCAGCGACCAGTCCTTCACCGCGTCCAGCGAGGAGGACTCCCTCACGGGCCACCTCGCTCCGCCCCGCCCCTTCTTCCTCGCCTCCGCCCGCTCTGGAGACGACGGCACCTCCTCCACCGAGAACAACTCGGACTCGGACCGCGACGCACCCTCCTCCCCGCCGTCGACAACCGTCTCCCCGCGCAGCTCCGTCGCCACATCCTCCATACACAAGACCCCGCGCAACCACCGCCGCCGCTCCCAGCTCGCAATCAGTGCCCAGGCCGCGGACCACCCCGCGGACTACAGGACCTGGACACCCACCAGCGTGTATGACGCACCCGGCGCGCAGAGGCCCCCGCCCTCCGCGTTCACCTTCCCCTTCCAGGCCTATCCAGGGAACCCAGACCCCCTTCCCGGCGTCATCTCCCGGAGGAGCAGCGCTGAATCGGTCCGTGCCATCCCCCGCTCGACACCCACGCCGACCCGCATCCCGCGCATCAGCAAGCTCGGCGACGCGCCGGGTCCTGAGGGTCTCCCGCTCCCCCATCCCCCCTTTTTGTCAAATCCGCCGTCAAACGCACCTTATCGCTCCTCGACCGGCTCGGTGTCAACTTCCACTCTGTATCGCTCTTCTGCCGCCGCGGGCCTTGCAGACGTGGCGTCGCCACCCATTCCGAGGGCTAGCTCCGCGACAGCGTTGACGTTCCGGACCCCGTTCCTCTCTCCCGCGTCCCGTCCATCGAGCACTTGGTCGCCGCCGCATCAAAGCAATGCCCTCCCGTTTAACACGCCTTCAAATGCCAACTCGATGACCGCGCTGCCCTTGCCGCCTGTTCAGAAAAAGGCCATGGTATCGACCCGCTTGCGCGAGAAACTCAAGGACGAGGAAAAGCCATGGCTCGCACTCAAGCAGACCAAGCTCGAGCGCGCGAGCAAATGGGTGACGTTTGGCTGTCTCCTGGTAGGCATCGGCGTCGCCGCTCTGTTGGTCTTTCGCGGGTACCAGACAGTCCACATCCTTCAAAACAGCCAGCTGTGTGTCGTCCTCGATGACGACTTTACCGGAAGTAGCCTCGACACGAACAGCTGGTCACTGGATGTGGAACTGGGTGGATATGGGTAAGTGCGACATCAAACGTGGACAGAGACGATTCTACATGCCACATAGAAACGGCGAGTTTGAGATGACGACGAATTCGCCGAACAACGTATACATCGCCAACGGGGAGCTGTATCTCATGCCCACACTCACCAGCGACTCAATCTCCGGTGGATACGGCGCGGTGATGGACGGCGCAACATACACGCTCGACGGGTGCACCGCAAGCAATGGTAGGCCGTGCAAGGGGATTGTGCTGGCGTCGTTCACTGACTCGTGCTAGGCGTCAGCGGACAAGGTGCGTTTGTGTGGCCAAACCAGAAAAGGCAAGACACCGGAAATGGAAACAGCACGACCACCACCAACGGCACGACCAGCGGTGGAACGAACTCGACCGCCCCGTCCAACTCGACCACGTCCTCCAACTCGACCACGACCTCGAGCGGTACCGACCCATGCACCGCCGTGTCCTCTGCCCAGGCCGGCACCGTCATCAACCCCGTCATGAGCGGCCGTCTCAACACCCGGGGCAAAAAGTCCATCAAGTACGGTAAGGTCGAGGTCCGTGCCAAACTACCCCAGGGCGACTGGTTATGGCCTGCGATATGGATGCTGCCCGAAGGCAACGACACCTCCACTCCCCAAGGCACCGGTATGTATGGTGGCTGGCCAGTGAGCGGGGAGATCGACGTATGTCGAACGGTCTCTCTTCTACTGCCTCTACATGCTAACGTGCTCGACACAGCTCATGGAAGCGAGGGGAAACTTGCCTTCATATCCTGCGCAAGGGTCCAACTACGTGCGTTCGACCATGAACTATGGTCCTTTCCCTTCCGGAAGTACACCCATCTCGACCGGTGAGCCATAGTCCACGTCGGCCCCGTCGCGTTGAACGCGATCGTGACCCCATTAGGGTCCAATAGCGTCACCTCTACACTTCTCAAGAGTCTCTACGGCTGGGTGTTCACGAAACAAGGCAACTACGCGAGCGACTTCCACGTGTACGCGATAGAGTGGACAGGCACCTGGATGCGCTTTTACACAGACAATCGTCTACAAGCCATGATCAACCTCGACATCTCGTCCAAGAATACGGATTCGTATTTCTTCAATGTGGGAGGCTTTCCCACAGTAGCCATGAACATGTCCTCGGGAAAATACATCGAGGTTCAGGATCCATGGTCGACTGCCTACGGTGGCACCCCAGCCGCGCCTTTTGATCAACGTGAGTGTATTCTTGGCCTCTCCTTTCCGTCCGTATCTGAGCCCGGTGGACCCTTGGCGACAGAGTTTTACTTGATCATCAATCTTGCAGCCGGTGGAACCAGCGGTTGGTTCCCAGACGGCATTGGTGGGAAACCGTGGTACGATGGTTCAGGGAGTAAGCGGCGGTCTCACATGAGTTGACGACGACGCGCTCACGTTAGAATGTCATAGCGGCGATGCGCGACTTCGCCTCCGCTCAGGGTACATGGAGTAAAACGTGGCCATCGAGCGCTGACAACCGGGCTTTTAGGATGTGAGTGCGGCCATGGCCCCACCCTGTTTCAGCACATTCATCACTGTCGTCACTGCAGCGACTACGTCAAGATGTGGCAACTTTGTTAGCTGATGGGCGGCGCACCCATTTGGGGTTTGGACGGAGAACAACGCATTTTGTTTTCTTCTTTCATCACGTGCCGAGGTTCAGTCGGCGCGCTACCGAGACTCTTACATGTTTTTTTATTATTTCATTCATATCATGATCCCGAACGGACTTGTTGCACCCGTTCCGTACCATTGCGGTACCTATGTCATAAATCCGAGCACTTCGCTTGTTCGTTGCTTTCTCCGCTTTGGCCGACTCGGATAGATTATACATTGGTACTCCACCAAACTTCATGTAACATCTCACGCATCGCCGATGATGAATGATTCAGATTCGACGCTGGTTCGCCGATCAAACACTGGATTCTAGCCAAGTGATTCACAGAAGTAGGAGGCTGGTTCTGTCTGGTGTCTCATACCTCCGTTCATAATGCAAGGGTATTGTACGTTCATTGCACTGCCTCGTGGAGTTTTTCCTTGAAGAGTTTCTCTGCATCCGTCCAGACCCGAGCGGTTCGTCGTTCAGGAAACTCCAACAACGAAGGAAGCAAATCGGTGCTGAACTGCTCCGATGCCTCCCGCGGCAACAACGTCGGCAAGTGGTCGATCGATACCACCGATAAGTCCGGTACGCCGCTCCTAGAACACAAAAACAACGCATCACACCTCGCACACACGCACTCGGAACCAAACTCCATCACGTACTCGAGTTCGACGGCCACCGTCGGGTTCGAAAACGTGGTATTGATGCCGTAAATGGGTATGGGGTTGAACGGATTGGTGGTGTCACAGCTGACGTCGACTACGACGGACAGCCGTCTTGACTGACCGGCCGAGTTGATTTGGGGTTTGGTGAGGAAGGGAGGGATAGACGACGAGAGGTAAATGCAGTTGATGAAGACGTCGACATCGAGGATCTCCTGGAACGGCCCGCCCTTGGCCGTTTCCGCCAAATCCCACTTGAGGATGTCATCTCTGGCAAGGGAGGAGAACAAAAAAAAAAAAAGCGTGCCGACGTCAAATCGTGTTTCCTAACCTCGAGCGTCACTCACTCGTCGAGACCAGTCTTGCGCAAGAGATCAACAGCGCCACGTCCGCATCGTCCGAGAGCGCCGATCACGAGGGCCTTGACGCCCTTTCCGCTCCCTCCGAGAACTTCCTTGACATGGCTCACCATCGTCGTTTCGTCGGGATAGGGTTCGAGACGACCAAGTTTCCCCCCGTGCCTCTGCGCAGCCAGTGCGAGCACGGCTGCAGCCGCCCCTGCAAATCCCGCATGGAAACCAAATGCAGCGACACGTCGACCGGTAGCATCGGTGAGGAACTCAAGATCGTAAAGCGTCCCGCCCCCGCGGTGGAACCGGTCGAGGACCGACGCCCACCCGGCCTGTTTCTTGTAACAGTGTGCGAATTGGATGTGTGTATGGGGCAACGGGGCGTCGGAAACGGGCAGCTCCTTGAGGCCGATGATGGGGATGTCAGTGGGCGCGCTCGGCCATGAATTGTTGGAAACGAGTTCGCAGCCAACGCTGGGGAACGTGATGGGTGTCGTGAGCGTGTGCGCAAGTAGGTGGGGAAGAACGTACGCTTCGAATTCGGAATCGTCAAAGATGCGCTGTTGGTCGCGCTCGACGATGATCTCGAATCCAGCATTGATGAGTTTCTTGGCCGTGGTTGGGGTCAAGGCTGAACGTCGTTCAAACGCCTTCTTTTCGCATCGGAGCCAAAGTCGTTGGACCATTTTTTTTCTCTCAATCGTAGACGGGGGAGCGGACGACCTTGAAGCGCACACTGTAGCGAATATGAATGACTCGAGTACATGATCAGTGATATCTGTGTGGCTGTGCTTGAATCCCAAACTGGTATATCACGGCGATCCGATCACTCCCCACACTCAACGCGCCGTGCATATCGAGAAGCGAATCAACAAAGTCGGACAAGGGCAAGGTTGGAGACTCTGCTATGGCGTAACATGTACCGGGTGATTCGATGGACCAAAGTACGTCTCTCAGGCTTACATTCCTTCCATCGAACCCAGTATCTTACGTACGGGGTGATCATGCACGACATCTAGGATTTGATGTTGCACATCCCTACTAGGTCTGGAGTGGGCACAGAAATTTCCCAATCTTGTCCGTCACTCGAGGCAGTGCAGTATGCGAGTCATCGTCGCTGCATCCGCAAGCTGGCCTCTGAAATGGTTTTCTTACTACACTGACAAGTGAGCCAGGCTAACGGGTCAGAGACACCCAGGGATCTAAATTATTAGGCTGCAAAGATCCGTCGATCCTTCCGGGTAAGACCTAGCACACTTTCAGAAGCTTGCTGCAACCAAATGGTTTCCTTCCACTCAAGCCCGACACTGATATGTGCCAAAGTGGCAACGAGCAGTTACCAATAAATTTTGGTGCTGCTGCAGATAGCACTCATAAACTATTTATGTCTCCGGTGGGACCACACAGGCAAGACCACACTGCTGCTGGCATGCATCTCGCAAGCATCCAAATTAGTCGCAGGGGTACCCCAGTGCCACGCAGCAGCAGTACATATCCTGCGCTTTCGGATAACGGTCCATGGTGAACGAGTTCTAGACCAGGGCACCACTTGGTACATTTATGCCACTTCAACAGCAGCACTTGGTCTACGTCACGCTTATCATTCGCGACGGTCTCATTCCTCGCCTTGCCAGGGTTGCGTCCACCAGCCTGCCCTCCTTCTACCGTAACCAAGTTAAAAGTGGCAAAGTCTCTCAGGATCACAAGCAGGCTCGTATTCGGTAGGGCAACCCCCAAGGCAGCCGTGCGTTACTCGCCGCTTGCACCTCAGCGTTCACGTGTGGGGTCCCTTTCACGCACCATTGCATGCATTGCAGGTACAGGCGTCTTTGGAATCAAGACCTGAATGCTGTGGGCATGTGGCATCATTACCATCATCATCTCCTTTCGAGGATAATAAGGAACGCAGGGTGCTGGAACAAGTCTCACGGTGTGTAAATTCTGAATATTATGAAGCTAGGAAATCAAAGATCGTCGGTACTCAGACACGCTCAGAATGACGTTGCCCTTGCTCTTCGCCCTTTCACTGTCCCTGCAACGGGTCACTGGTGAGGTACCTAGGATCACACGTCCGCGCAACTCGGCCGTAATATCACATGTGCTTTCGCAGCAGCTGGTGGCACCCAGCTACAAGTTTGTGCTAGTGGTTACGCCAGTGGATGGTGTGAACCGGTTTGCTTTTCATGTTTCCGTTTCTGTTGAGCATGAAATCTGTCCAGTTCCATGTTCCAATTTCCCAGGTGCATGCGCTCCAGCTATTACGTAGGTTACACGTGACGTGTTGAGCTTCGCAACTCGACGAAACTATCCAGTGTACCGCGACGATCACTTGTCCAAATGGGACCACTGAGTCTTGCGTCCTGGAAGCCTCACCCTCACAGGTGATGGGAGCGGTGACGCCACAGTTAAACCAAGTTTTGTTGTCTCTTTCTCGTCATCATCGTCCAGTGGTCTTACTGTTACTCCCGTTCCCTCGGTCAGCACCACTGCCCAAAGGAGTACCCCTACATTTGGAATGTTATCAATAAACTATGTGCTATGTCACGTTTCCGAGGCGACAGGCAACTCAGGTACCAGTGGCTCGTCGCACAACACTAGCTCCGTGATGTCTATCTGAGAGGCTGCTGGTCTTGGTGCGGTGGTCAGTATCATCACTCTTGGTGGATCTGTCTGCTAAGGAATAGCCTCAACGAGGCCCCATCCGGTTCTGCAAAATAGGTAGTGTGTTGGGCTGATCCTGACCACTCGGTAAACAGAGAACTACAGTCCTATCAACTGACCGTTTCACTGAACCAAGCCATTATCTTCTGTTCTTTCTATCTTAGAGAGGGGGGGAAGGAGAGAGAACAAACACACGCTTTGAGGTTGGAACTGTCAAAGATGTGTTGTTGGGCGCACCAAGTCGACAGTAATCTGGATTCCGGCATTGATGAGGTTCTTGGCTGTAGTCTGGGGTCAAGGGCAGATGACGTTCAAACCTTTTTGCATCGGGCCCAAGTTGTTGGATCGCTTTTTTTCAATCATGGATGGGGAGTGGTCATAATGACCAAGTGCACACTACATATACTCAGTAATTTAACGACTCCCAAACAGGCTTTGATCCCCTGTGATCCCTCCGCCCTCGGACTCCTCCGGCCGGGGGCATTTGGTACAGGCGCATTGAGCGGAACCCCTTCAGTAGAGTGCCAGATACCCCCAGCCTTGATCGGTTGATGGATGCTCGATGTTTGGCACTGCCACACCAACTTGAAGCAGTCATAGTAGGCGATTGATGTCCCGGTGGGTCCGACGGATAAGACACACTGTCGTGATGGCGATAGTATTCGGTTGCATCTTGTGAGCGTCCTAATTTTTTGAAAGTCGGTTCCCGAGACTCAGGCGGCAGGCTACATGTTCTTTCAACGTCGACTGCCAACTTGGGAACCGGGCTTCCGAGCGGGAAAATGGCAGCAGAAAGCGCCACTGCCCTGTCATACTAGTAGTACAGCCTCATCCTGTGCGTCTGATGGTGGGTGTGTTTATGTCATTTCAACAGCAGCACTTGACTTAGTCGACGTCACGATTAAGTTGTCCTAGGTTTCACGCCTCATCTTGACAGGTTCCGTCGGTCGGTATTTCAGTCCTCAGTCTCCCCTTTGATGGTTAACGCGCATCAAAGCTGTAGATCGTGCTCAGGAATCAAGATCACGTGTAGGCTCATGGTCGGCCCAACGCAGCCGTGGATCATTCGCCCATTCAGAGTAATTGCATCAGGCGTGCACGTGTGGGAGATCCCTTTCACATGCAGGGCAGGTGCAAGCGTCTTGGCAATCAGGCCTTCAGGACCCGAATGCTGTGGACCTGTGGCGTCATTACCAGCCGGCATCTGCATGATCATTTCTTTTTGAGAATAATGGACAACGATGTTTGATTGAACGAGTCCCACGGTACGTAGATTCCGAATGTTATAAAGCTGGGAAATCAAGGATCATCAATATACGACGCGCTCAGATGAAGTTGCCATTCCTCTTCACCCTGCTATTGACCCTGCGATGGGTCGTTGGTGACGACGTGCCTAGGACCGCGAGTCAGAGCAACTCGGCCGCGACATCGCACGTCCTCTCGCAGTTGTTAGTGGCACCCCGCCCCAAGTTTGCGCTGAGGCAAACTAGTGGTTGCGCCAGTGGATGGTGTGAGTTGGTTTATTTTTTGTGTTTCTGTCTGTTTCTAACGAAACCTGCCCAGCTCCGTGTTCCAACTTTCCCGACTCATGCGCTCCGAACGGTAGTTACTGCGTACGTTCACTTGTGACGCATTGAACTTTGCAACTCAATGAAGCTATCCAGTGTACCGCGACAAAAAGTTGCCCAGACAACACCAACGTCCGTTCGTTCAAGCACGTGGCTTTTGATACATGCTAACCTCAGGTATTGATTTCAGTGCTTCGGAGATCTGTAAGGCTATCGCAGTGTCCTTTACCTGAAATCTGAGCAATACGTTGCAGATGTTGCCCACAGGGGGCTGAGACCTGCGGTGGAAATGCCTGCTGTGACGCTGGGTGGACATGTTGCAGTGACAACAATAGTTGCTGTAACAACGGCTACTTTTGCTGTAACGACAATCTTGGTGGATGTATGTACATTCATAGCAACCAGAACGGTAGACTGACATGCATGCAAGGTTGCCCTGACGGGACCTCCTGCATCCCTGGAAGCTTCACCTGCTCAGGCAATGGGGGCGGAGGCTCGACTGGTAGTGATGGGGGAGGTAGTGGGGGATCAAGTCCCAGCGTCTCTCTCTCGCCGTCAACGTCATCCAGTAGCCAAGTGACTGCGTCACTGATAACGTCTCCCTTCAACCCTTCGACATTGGACACTGGTCTTCCTACGTCAATTAGCGGCCTCACCGTTACTCCTGCCTCCACCACGCCCAACTCGACCAGCAGCTCTACCCTATCGAGTAGCTCCACGTCTGGTATGTTATTAATAAACTACATGTTGCACTGAATTTCTGATACGTCAGGTAACTCAGGTGCCAGTGGCTTGCCACATGGCATTAGCTCCGTGATGTCTATCTGGGAGACCGCTGGATTTGGTGTGGTGGTTGGCATCATTACCCTAGGCGGATCTGTCTTCTAAGGAACAGCTTCGACAATGTTCCACAATTAATCATCCCTCGTCCCCTCCATTTTCGTTGCGTTATATGTACCTAGTTGTTGTACGCGATATCACCCCAAAATGCTGCTTCGGCATACAGCAAATTTCTCGCTCTTGTCTCACCTGTTTACTCTGTAGTATTCGCTTTATTTCGGGACCCAATGTTACTGTCACCATTGACCCATTACTGTAATCTTGATACCTCTCAGCTGTCGGACATTTCGTCTATTTCGGTTTGGAAACAAGGATGAAAGGGATGTAAACAAATCTATAGTATGTCTTCGGTGTGGCGTTGTTGCTTGGATACATTTATTGACTTTGGGCCAAGGCAACCATCAAATATTGTACTAAGAGATCGAAGAACGAGTAGACCAAGCACCATAAAATCGTTAATGATAACGTACCTGGATCAATCTCGAAGCTGGTAGACTCCTGTCTACATGATATCGCTATGTCAACTTACCAAACCCATTGCGCGCAAGTGGCGATGGAGTGGTGACTCACCAAACCTCATCTGTGCTTCGGGAAAACTAATGTTCTCGGAATTGAAGATTGCGGCGACGACGTGCGGCGCGAGCTGTGGCTCCGTGATTCGGGTCAGGACTTCGAGCGTCATCAAGAATCAAGATACGAGTACTGTACCTTTGCGAAGACATCCCGTGACATGAGGCTATGCGAGGACAGCATAAAAAGCCAGATCAATGCCCGAGGGTCACTTCTCTCACCCTCCTTGCCCACGGACATCTATTTTGTGCTTTCCGACCAATAAATCAGGCGGCGATAGCTACGTGCATGGCTAAGAATAGTCCTGTAGACGGGACAGGTGACGTACTCTGCCCTGAACCTGACGGATTGGGGAACGGATCAGAACAGGCGTGTTTAGTGGCTAACAGCGCTCACATCCTCTCTGGGGGCTGCTTCCTGGTGGGTTTGAAGTATCAAATGGAAAGTTAATAAAGACCTACTTAGCGCGTCGTCGATCAACATCATCAATGCACCGTTTGTGTCGCCTTCCTTTACAATACCGCTCAGTCGGATCAGTTTCTTCAACTCGTTCTTCCGGCTGGGGTCAGCGTAATAATCAACCACGGAGGAGATGGCTGCGGAAAACAGTAGCGCGGAGGGCACTGTCTCAGCAAAGATGTCATATGCGATGACTCGGATAGTAGAGTACTGGGCGCTCGCCAGGACATCGGCAATGAATCGATCGTTCTGCACGTTACTCGTGATGAGCGATGTGACAAGCATATCAGAGGCACTTTCAAGAGAGGTCTATCACAGAGAGCTGGTTATCAATGTTTGTCATTTCGGTATAGCCCGAAACATACGATCCCCTCTCTGTACCGTTTCAATCGATTGCGGAGGTAGTACACGATTTCGTCTGTAGCCTTGCGCGCCGCTTGGTACAGACTCCAGTCACAAACTGGGTCATCGTTAAGGTACATATACCTGGACAGCATCAGCGACAATCCCTGCGAATTGACTCGACCACCTGCCTAGTCACATCAGCAAACCGTTCGGACCACTGTGCTACCGTATGACCTCCCAAAACACGGTTGAACGCGACGATGGGCAAGCCAAGCTGATCGTAACGTAAATTGATGTCACTGAGGCTTTTAGTCTTGGGACATACCACAAGATTTGCTGCCCAGTAGATAGGCAACTGGTTGATGACGTCTTTGACTATGTCGATAGTAACTTTGCTATCGTGACCTGCTGACATAGATGCCTCTTTGATCAAGATCTTGCACATCTTTTCGAAGAACCCGACAGAGAGTGCATTATCCACGATGCATCTCCGCACCTAACCGTTTTGAGTACTCTTTATCCGTGTAGATCCAAGTTTGAAGCTCAGGACTGACCTCGCTGAACGATACTCCGACACCGTTTGTAAGCCTGGACATGCGTATCTTATACAGCATGTCTAGCTGGCAGTCGTTGTCTCCAACCTGACTCGGCCTACAGAAATCGTAATACGCAAGCGAATCTGTTGATCGAGAAACGACACGTGGGTGTATGAAATCGGGTGTCATGAACGGAAAATGAGCATAAATCGAGCCAGCAGGATACTGCTCCGGCAGGAGACGAAACAAAAGCCTGCTGAGCATTCCTCCGTATGAGCCATCTGCGGTATTGACCATACAATGTTGGTATCCCCAGGATGTTAGGTTGTATGCTGGATAAGCGTTAGGGTGGCTGAACGGCATAGGAAGTATGAGGTACCGACGGGTGAAGTCGACAGTTAGGAATCGATCTCCGCGACTCAAGCATACCGCGTCCGCCAGGATAGCACGCGAGATCGTATATCCTGGACACAATCCAGCACCAGGAATGGGTGGCTTGCTTTCTTCAGCTTGCAAACCGACCTTCAATGACGTTGAGCATCAATCGCCAGGGATAAAACCGGAGGGTACAGTATACGAACATGAAGTTCCAAATTATCAATATGTTCGTAGAGCTCTTCTGCTGCAGACTGTGGATAGCTGAGTAGACGAGCGGACGATAAGGAGAGCCTTACGTGGATGGTTGGGTCTGGATTCCATTCTTGAAAGGACTCGTACGCTGGAGGAGCCGTGAGCTGGGGAGGGTTACACGATGACACAAGACACTCACGTCGTAGACCAATGAACTTGCGAAACTCGTTGAGCTGCGGACGTTACTCAAACTACAACATCACTGGAAAGACAGTTCCTTACGGTGCAAGTTCCCCATTTCCTTCCCTGCTCTATAGCCAGGATCTCTACCACTCTCATTACAGGGGGGCAACCTCTGGCACGAAATGCACCAGCCCTTCGCTCGGTTGCATCTTGCAATATTTGTGCGAGGTCTTTGTCAGCGAAAAGGCCGTCGGAACCTCGTTGCAACCTAACGTGACACCGGATCATGAAACCAGACATCATACGTGGGTTTAGAACACACCCTCCAAACGTCCAGGTCTTGACATCACCAGACGGCACAATCTTTTCCCGAACCACCTTTCTAAACTCGCTGGTAGTGACCTGCATCAAAGATGCATCGAGTTTGATTACGGGCGATGTGAAAAAACATACCGTTGCCAGGTCTCTATCCTTGAAAAGTTGCCCAAACAATCCATTCAGCCACTTCTCATCTTCTTCACAGATGGATGCGTGCCAATGATAGAGTAAGTTGAATTCGATGGACACAGCATTTCCATGTCCCCGAGGAGACACGTCGTGATCAGATTCGCGAAATGACTGTTGGACGAACCCACGGTCAAAGTGCAGTCACCACAACTGAGCAAGGACTTACTGCGAGTGGGTCAAGGCGCCAAGTCAAGCCGTCCCTGACAAGTCCCAGGATGCCGCCAACATAATCTGCGAGGATAATCTGCATGAAGAACGCAGTATTGACCATCCTTGCTCTATGGAAAATTTCATCATCTTGCGCAAGTAGAGAGGTCCTCTCATCAGGAGAAGGAAAGGTAAACGAGCCGCGTTCGTTGAGATCCAAGATCTTCTGTGCAATATACTATCACAGGATTAGCGGGAACACGCGCCTGATATAGGTTAACAATAAACATACGTTGTGATGACGGCTGAACAGCACAGCAAGTGCGCAAACAGAGGGCGGCATGAAAAGTAGACGGCTGTCCGCGAAAGCATCATTCCAGATTTTCCCAGTACCGTCCATTTTCCGCAGGCCCTCGACTTGTTCCATGTTATTCCCGTAGATAATGCTCAGGTCGAGATAGCTGCTTGCATCATTAATCGTCCAATCCGACGAATTCGTGTGGAAGATGCTGTGAATGATAAGGTCTGCGAAGGCGAAAAAAAGACTTGACAAGCCCCCAGGGTGTGGGATAAAGTCCCCGCCGTGCCGACGTAGCAGTGTATCAAACACCAAGCCTGGGTCGGGAAGAGATGAAAGTGTCTGGATACGAGTAGAAGGGACAGATCGTGCGTAAGGCTGACCAGCTTGTCCGAGAGAAGGGGAAAGGATGTTGTAGTTGGATCCATCCGCACTTCGGAACGCATACGAGCGAGTCTGTTCTTTGATAACAGTTGATGGGGTGTTACGGAAGGTCGAAAGGAATCCAGTGGGAGGATGGGGCAGGTCCTTGTATACTATGAAAGCTGTATGAATATCATCAATGATCACCGTAGATATGGTGACTTACATAAACTGATGATATGCTGTTGTACTACCCTGGCAAATACTGAATTGTGGGGGAGGCGTGCCATCAGTACCAAGACTTTCTCGAGCTAAATCGCCCGATGAGCAAAGCGAATACAATGTTATATAAAGCACTCGCAAGAAATTCTCTGTCATTGATTGTCCCATGAAGGTTTTCTAAAGCGTCTATAAACGCTGGCTATACAGTGTATGGAAGAAGCGTCAATAATACGTGCGGTAACGGCGCAAAGATTCACCAGGTCATCGGCAGCGAGAGGCGGATTATAAAGAGCGATTTGTTCGAAGTCGTGCATACTCCTGCCAGAGAGAGGTGTGACCGAGACGACATTTCCTATGCTGGAGCGGGCTCGAGAGAGTAGCAGCTGCAGCGTGCTTTGCCCTGCTTTCCTGCCTCCCGGAACGAGGCTAATGGATCGTGTTTGGCGTATCGACATCGGTTCGCGCTGAACAATCTTGAAGAAGTTGAACACTAAAGTTGAACGTTCGAACATTGCGTGCACAGAATCACTTTTTAGGAGTGCCAATGCAATGCAATGCAATGGCATTCTGGAATCAGAAGGGTTAATAGGTCCCGACTGTGTGCCAAACGAGTTCGGGTCACCCCAGTGCTGCGCTAACGCGAGTCACAGGATAGACGGCAACAGCGACTCAATACTGATAGGGTGAGCAAGCACTGATGGTCGAAATACTAGGTTTTTGATCAAGTTGGTGGTCATTAGTGGCTAGCTGTCCGACAGTCTACACTGTTCCAAGAACCTGGAAGTGGACGGAGCAGCCCGGTACTGGCTATTGCATTGTAAAGTGGGTGCAGCGAATAGCTGAATCTGTTTCGTTGTAGCTCGCTCAATTCTATGATTGAGTCATATCTGCTTTCATGATGCATGTCTTTAGCCAGGTGAAGCTCTCAGATCTCAGAGAACTGCCCAATTGACCGTTTTCGTTGGAGTGGCTCTGCAGACAAATTCGTCAGCTATGGCCGCGTCTGCATCAAGTATGAATGATCAACTAGATTTCTCGTCCGAGAGTGATTGCAATGCATGGAGGCTGGGTCTGGTCAACCCGAGACAAAATACTATCACAGGCACAGATCCCATCTAGCAATCACAGTAATTAAAGTACGTACAGAAAGTCTCATGATAGTCGTTAGGAATAGACGGGATAGCTGAAAATTCTACATGACCACGCAACATGAGTTTTGCTGTAGGGCATCAGTCAATCGAGGGGATTGGTGACAGTGGCTATCGATATCGAGGCACAAACCTTTTTTGCCGTCTTGTAGAACATCTTGGTCTGCGAGGACAGTGCGTTGGAGCGCTCAACTAAGTTGTCTAGCTTCTCGCCTCGTTGAAGGACGGACTCGATCGTCTTGTGCTGAAAGACTGGCGTCTGAGAACTTGCCGCTGGGATTCACCAATCTGAACGTACCAGTACGATCTTTGTCTCATCTAGTTCCTGTTGCACTCTCATGATGGTATCCGCTTGTCGTGGGTCCTGATATTTGCTGAGGTATGTCTGGATGTCGGGGAACGAAATTGCCGAAGGGTTGGAGAAGGCGGACTGAGGAACTTTGGCAATAAAATCGTCCAGGATCTTGGTCAAGAGAGAGAACGCTGGCCGAACAGGGTACTCCTGGTCGGTTATTATGATGGCTGTGACAGTGCATGAGACAGGCCAGCCAATGTGAGTCAGGACGAGCGAGCAGCAGCAGACCGACCTGCAAGTTGCTCTGCCCCGCCACGATTGAATACATGGGCTGTATGGTTATTCTCCTGCACGCTTTGACGCTGACCCTGGGCCGTTCTGTCGACTACAGTCTTGGTGAAGAACGTCAGGAACTCGTTGATGGAGCCTCTCTGATAGAAAGAGAAGCTCGAGACATCTGAGGTAGTGCTCAAAACCGTGCTGGGTGATCCTGAGGGTGCAAGGACGACAGAAACCGAGAAGATCTTCATAGTCGAGGTGGGGGTTGAAGAGAGAGCGTTGTGAGACGTAAGCACCTTGGTCTGGAGGTGGCACGGCTTAGCAACAACCAAATGGACTGCGCGCACCAGGTATGGCTTTAGCTACGGCAAGTCTGTGGATAGCCTCCCTCTGGCTCCTCATATACGCCGTAAAATATTCCTCAAGGCGATCAACGAAGTTCTTGCTACCGTTCTCACAAAACCGTAGACCGACCACGGAGGTCACGGTGAAGTACTTGAATATACGTCTCAGGACAGAGGCTTTCAATTTCTCCCATGACAGGCTATCCACCTGGCTGTCTCCAAACAAGTCTCGGGCACTGAGGCAGGTCCTCCTGCGGCTGTATGATCTGGGTAGTCTTGTTGGTGTTATCGGCATGTTCGTTGGGTTCTGCCTGCTGTTCCAAACCACAGCGTCACTCTCTTCGGAAATCCTGCACACAGTACAGGATGGTCACCACAGTGCCAACACAGTCACGAAGCGGGGACTAGAATACGCCAATGACGCTGCTCTATTTGACGCATCCGCGCCCCATACACTGAGGATTAGTCTAATTGTAAGCATTTCGTCGAGTATCTGGGTTGGTCCAACATCTACCACAGCTTAAATTCACTAGATACCTGGGCTGACTGTCCCCCTCAGTCATTTACCCTTAATTCTAGTTGCGTTGGTCGTTAGCCAAATAGTTCACGAAGTCGGGCATGCCATCACCTCAGCACTGTAGGTACACTGACAACGTCTAGGATAGTAAAGGACTGACATTACGGACAGCCACCGCATACCAATGCTTTCCTGTGGGGTTTCCGTCACATTTCTTCTACCGTCTGCGTTCGTCATTCTACCCGCTGCCAAGCTTGAGAAGCTGCCTCCTCGCGACCGCTTGCAGATTGCGTCTGCTGGATGTTTTCATAACTTTGTGCTCCTATGTTTGTTGTTCCTTACGGCTTGGTCAGGGGTAGGCTCCCTGCCTGCTTGGATCCTCTTCCAAGATATATCCGCCTTGGGAAAGCTTGTAGTCAGCGTCGACTACGTCAGTGCCCCCACTTCCTTGGCCATTCACGTACTGAGCGGGTCTAGGATTCGCCATTGGCAGCGCATCTCCCTATTGGTGCTTTGATCACCAAGATAGACGATTTCGAGATGGCCTCCGTCTCGTTGGATGGTTCTTGGAATCACTACTTACTTTCCCCTTCCCAGGGTTTTATTCAGGGCTGGTGTACCAACGACACCCATATAAGCGGAACATTCGGTGAGTGGAGAAGCACGTCAGGCCGATGGGTGCTTATTCTCCGCGATAGCCTCGGCGTGTACCAGCACTGGCTCATACTCCTGCTTTGTGTCCATGACTGATCAAACTCTAGAGTACCAATTAGACCCTGTCCACATCTTCACAGACAGCTTGGCACGGTGTAACTCATCCACAGAATGTTCTTCATCTTCATCCTGCGTGGTACCCCGTCCTGATCAGCAGCTCGTACGAATCTCGGTTCTGAGACACTACGCGGGCACGAGCAGAGAGGACATTGTGATTTGGAAAGGTCCAAGGGAGGAGATTTGGGAACAAGGTGCGCGAATTTCCGCCTAGCCGTTGCCAATCCGTTGAGATGGTATCCTTTTTGATTAGTGCAAGTGAGTGATTTGCGCTCCCGTTTTCCTCTTGTGTCGTCCAAGCTTCCAAGACTCGCCTCTGCTTTCTTCGAGTACGTGGTGGTGTTGTGATTCTCTGCACAATACAACTCACAGGGCAGCATATTAGATACATGAAGATTGCCAATCTTTCCCTTTACCTCGTAAACACGCTCCCGATCATGGCATTAGACGGATACCAATCACTCGTCATATTATTGCAGCTCCTCTATGGACCTGTTAGTGATGGGTTGCAGAGCGTCGATCTTGAGGCGCTCAGCGACGCAACACGACGGAGTTGGGAGGGGAGAGTGCAGAGTGCATGCAGGACATTCCTTAGCTACTTAGCACTTCTCCTAATAGTGCTGTGTGGGCTGCTAGGCATCGTTAGTTGGGTAAAGAAATGATAACGACCCGCCGTTTCTCGGAGGTGGAACGATTCTCATACCCCTCAACTGTCACCTCGTTCTGGCCATGGAAAAAGTGGATCGTCATTCATTGGTACCTCCTTTTCAACTAAATTCGAATGTTTAAGGGTGGCTCGCTTCATTGATCGATATGCAGCATCCGCGACAGGCCCAAGGCTTTCAGGAAGTGGCATGGCGGTCTGACAGGTGGGGGGTTACACTGCGAAATTTTGATCGAGTCCGTCGTATCATGCAACTCGTGCATACAAATGCATGGGCATACAAACATGATATGTGTGGCATTGCGTATTGAGGTCTTCCGCTTCCTCGTACGCTCACCTCCTCATCGCCCGCGAGAACAAATAGTTTACTTCTTCTTCGCTGGTTGGGACAAGTCCACAACGTTCAGGCCTAGAAAGAACAACATCGTCAACCGCAGTCCTGGAAATAAACCAGTGCGTGCACGGGTACCTGGCGGGAGGCTCTGCTTGAGCTTCTCTGCCTTGTCTGGGTCGTCGATGGAGAGGGTGTACAAATATCTTGAGCACCGTACTTTGAACTTGGTTTGGGCCTTGCCCGTGGGCGTTTTTGCGGCGACCTTCTTTATCCGGGCCTCTGTGAGTGGGTGGAGTGGGAGGTGTAGGATGCGGAGGGAACACGTAGAGTTCAACATGTGCGTTCAACTCGTGAATTGACTCAACACCTACGCGTAGCATCCTTCCGTCGCGCAATCTCGATGAATTGTTTGATATCCCGGATTTCCTTAGGCTGGGCACAACATCAAGAGACATCAAATGAGTTGCACAGAAGTACTGCTTACCATGGCGAACAAGCTTTTGGCGTTTCCGATGTCCAATCTTCGACAGTACTTGAAACGAGTTGACGGGTGGCTGAACTCTAACTTGCCAGTTCTGCGGGAAATCCCGGGACAGTCCACATGACGGTCAGCATTAGTAATACGGAGTGAGGCAGAGACTGTAAGAATGTAATGTAAATCAATTCGTCAAGGGTAATGTGGAAAAATAATGGGCAAAGGCTACAAGCTAATACAAGATTTAATGGTTACATGTCGTGGCGGGTATGATGGGGTGGTGTTATAAGAACATGGGAACCACAGATTTCTATCATTATCACGGCTTTAGCCTGCGTGGGGAACCAACTGAGGAGGACCCAGATGCGCTGGCTGCGTCGCTAATCACGGACGACGCCGGTCTGTTGATCCGACTACGGAGTCGTTCCACCTCACGCTCCAAGCTAAGGGGGTATTGTGAGCATCAAAGATTATATCAATAGGTGAGTAGCCTACGTCAAAGTACTTTGTTTGGCCTCTGCAGCTTGTAGCTCAAGTCGACGGTTGGCACGGACCAGCTCGCTTTCAGAGGATTGCTGTGTTCTCGTTCAG
>JBBPSY010000006.1:26547-56017 GCA_038093855.1 Rugiboletus extremiorientalis
AGCTGGGAGACTAATGGAAGTAGAGTCCACCAACCGCTTTATCAAGTTTTTCGCGCAGAGATTGGACCTGACTTTCAGAAAGCTTTCGGTTCTCCTCCAGCTTCAAACGATGACGTTCGCTCTCTTGGAGCTGCAGCTGGATATCTCTGACCGCTTTGTCAGAAGAACGAAGTGGTGTGCTGTGTCTCTTATCGTTGGTGGCCTGGCTGAGCTGAGTGGTAAGCTCTTCAACCCGAGCTTGTAACTGGCGAATAATCGTATTCGGCTGAGGCATGGTAGCATAAGATCTCGTTTCCAGGTCCACGTTCTGAACGTTGAGGTCCTTTACTTGCTTCTCCAACTGAGCCTGTGGGGGGAGTGAAGCAAACGTCTCCGGAATGCAGAAAGGTTACATACGTTCCTTCTGTCCAGTTCCGTATTCTCCACGCGAATTTTATCAAGCTCCGACTGGCTTTCTGCAGCATGGGCTTCCGCGGCTTTCATGCGGCCAAAGGCCATAGAGACACGATCTTCTTGTTCTTCCAGAGAGCGTTCAAGATCCTGCTTCTCAAGTTGAAGCTTCTGTAATTCTCGATCCGATGTTACCTTGGTGGCGTCAATATGGTCGAGCTTGATGCCCTCCAGTTCTGCCTGCAGTGAGCGTCTTGCTTTTTGAAGCATCGCGCGATCCGCTTCCGCATCGTTCAAGACACCCCTTAGCTCGCGGACTTGAGAGTGCAACGAAACAATCTGTGCTTGTTGATCAGACTGCGCAGCGGTAGAGGTTTCGTACGCCTTTGTCAAGTCCGCAATCTTGGTGTCCAGGCGTTCCTTCTCTCTCTTCCATGCGCTACCATTGTAAACTTCTTCGTCGAAGCGTAATTGCAGTTCGTCATAGTCCGAGTGGATCTTGCGACTGTCTTCACGGAGCCGGGTCATGGTGTCACGCTGAGATTGAAGTTCTGGGATACGATAAGAAACCGGTTGAGAGGAAAGGAACAAACTATACCTTCACTGAGTTGGGCGAGCTCGGCTTGAAATAGATGAGCATCGTCTCACGAAATCACAAAAGGATGACTACCTTGATACTTCTTTCGGGTTTGATCATTGGCAAAGTCACGTTCGGAAAGGTCCTTTTGGTGCTGGAGACGTTCGTCTTGAAGTTGTTGGGCTAGCCGGCGCCTATGGATACCAAGTTCGGATGACTCTCGGTCCTCTTCTTCAATCTGCTCCTCTAACTCTCGGAGTTTGTGTTCCGTGATCTGTAGCTTCTCTTCGATCCCCTGTTTCTCAGCGACGAGGTCAAGGTGGGTCTTCTCCAAGTCAGTGAATGCACGACGAGCTGTCCACAGTCAGCGCTTGCAATGGAAAGTGTCTCTGTCCTCACCAAACGTTTCTGCTTGTTCTGTCGTTGCTTGGGCAACCTCAGCATCTTGCAGTTTTGCATTGTTTATCGTCATCTTTTGCTTGTACGACTCGATTGCCTGTTGCAACTCTTCACATCCGAATTAGCCAAGGCCGGTGCGTGGATTAGCAACATCACCCACCTGATTGCATTGCGATCGCAGCGGCCGATGTGATCTGCAGCTCTTGGAACTGTGTCTGAAGCTGCTTGTATGCGCCTGCCGGAAGTCAGCATAGAATTCTTGACAAAGGCAGACAATCGTACTGATTGTGTCGTTCTTGGAATTAATTTCGGCATCCAGCTTGTCGTGGACACTAGTCAGCTCATCCCGGGTCCGTCTCCGAACCTCTTCCAATTCAAGCTGCAAGTTACGTTGCTGAGCAAGCTGTTGGGCACACTCTGTCGTGAGCCTCGGTTCTACCAAATCTCGGAAAGACGCACGAGAGCTTTACGTGATTCTTCAAGACGAGCTGTGGATTCGTCTTTGAGGGCAGGAAGGGACCTTGTTGAATCTGAAGTCCGGGTAACAGCGGAAAACTGGCGCGCGAGCTCCTCTTCAGTGATTTGAAGTTCGCGAATGAGGCGAGAGCGGAATGCTTCGTCCATTGGCGTGTCCTTCATGATGAGGTCAAGCAATTCTTTGTGTTGACGCGCAACCTGAGTTTTGATCTCTGCGACCATCCCTTGTACGGTTTCCGCATCTTGGAGTTCCTTCTCCAGCTGCGCTATCTTCAATGAATATTCGCGTTGTAGTGACGTGTTCGGCGTCCTAGCATCGGCGTCCTCTGCAAGCTTGGTGAGTTCACCTTCTAGAGTGTCCTTTGATTGCTGCATCGCAGACAATTGATCTCGCGTCACTTCCAACTCACTCTTGACGCCGTTAAGATCGGCTTGCAAGCGTCGGTTACTGGACTCCGCCACTTCTCTGGCTTTTCGCTCGGAATCTAGAGCTGCCATAGCTTTCGCCGCCCTGTCCTCGTGCGCGCGAGCTACCTTTTCAACGGCACGGAGTTCGACCTGCTCCATCTTGTTCTCGCGTACGAAGTCTTCGGCTTCACGGGTCAATGCCAGCTTTGCCTTCTCCAGAGATCGAATGTATACTACGTTCTTCTGCAATTCCTCCTGTGCATCTTTGAGTTGTTGGTCGGTGACTTTCTTCGCCTTCTCGAGTACGTAGACATGTTCGACAATCTTTTTGTCCTGTCTGGACTCTAGTTGTTTGATCTCCCATTCCTTGTTCTTGAGGTCGGCCAGAGCCTTATTGAGCGCAGCGTCCATCTTTTGGAGACGGTCGTGGTTCAGAGCGAGCTCCTTCTTTTGGTTGGTTGCAACCTGGTGAAGTTGTTTGTACTTGGCCGATTCGGCTTCCAGCTGCTTACGGGCTTGTTCCGTTTGGCGTTCGAGGCCGTGAGTTCCTCTCTCCAACTGTAGAACTGTGTCCTCGAGCTCGTGGTACTTGCTTTGGGACGAAGTAAGCTGTCGGTCCAAGGACTGAAGTAACTCGAGTTAGACATGCGAAGATGGTTGTTCTGTGGAATGAGAAGCTCTACCTCTTTAGCCTTCATGGCCTCTGTGAGTTGCGAGTCCGAGTCGATCTGCTTCGCCCTAAGTGCTTGTAGCTCCGATTCCAATGCTCTCTTCAACTTCTCCGCAGCCACCGTCGCGGCTTCTGCTTTGGTGGATTGGTCGTTGGCAGCCCTTTCGCGCTGGAGCAGCGACGTGTGTGAACTCTCGAGTTGGGTGTATTGTCGGCTAACTCTCTCAACCTCGAGTTTGAGCTTGCTCTCGTTGTTAAGAGCAGTCTTCCGGAACGCGTTCAGCTGACCCTGAAGGTCCGCAGCTTGGCGTCGCAGGTCGGCGAGCTCCTCGTCTTTGCTTTTCTCGGCTTCACGTCGACGCGTCTCCTCCGTGGTCTTGGTTTCCATGAGTGCACGCAGCTCGTCAAGTTCTTCCTGCAGTCTGTCTTTGGCCGTCAGAGTACGATCTACATCCACCTTGTATGCGTCCAGCTCGGCCGATTGCTTTTCGGTCAGAGCGCGGATTTCGATGATGTCTTTTTGAAGCTGGGCGCGCTCTCGCTTCGATGAAGCGGCTTCGGAGGCAAGACGAACGATCTCGTCTTCTTTTTTCTGGAGCATTGAGGAGTAGTCATTGGCAGTGCGGGTCAGCTCGACTAGCTGGTCTCTAGCTTGTTGCGAACCCTTCTCAAGCTGTTCGACTTTGGTGTTGAGAAGTTCCCTGAGAGACGAATGGATTCAGTTTCGCGAGCGCTACATCTGCCGATACTCACGTCGTGCGCAGCTCTGCAACCAGCTTGTACTGGAGTTCATTGACAGATGCTTCGGAACGTTCCTTGAGACGGGTAAAGTCTTCGTCGCGCTCGGATACCAATGTTGTGAAGTCCTCATTCAGTTTCTGTAGTTCATCCCGTTCATCCTGTAGCTGTCCCACCCTAGTTTCCATCGCGGCAAGCAGGTCCGCAAATTCGGCCTCTTTTTTCTTCCACTCATTCTGCTCGCCCTCAAGCCGTACAAGGTGTTCAGCAGCTTGATTGAATGCCTGCCGAAGATTATCGTGCTTCTCGTCCGTTTCCTTCTGTCGGAGTAATGCCCGATCCAGTTGCGAATCGAGAACATCGAGGTCAGTGTGCAAGGCAACGATCTCCTCTTCTAGCTCTATCTCGCGCAGCTTACTCCGCTCGAGTAAAGAGTCTTTATCAAGCGTAAGAGTCCGCTCTGCCTCGAGTTCCTTGATGATCTTCTGCTTCTCCGCTTCCAGCGACATCTTCATGTTCTCTAGGTTCTCTTTCTCGCGCTGGTCTCTCTCTGCCCGTTCCTTGATGAGCTGTAACTCTACTTCTTTCCGTCGAAGTTCCTCGTCGTTACGCGTAGCAGCTAGCAAAGGTCGGATCTATGGTTTCCTCGCTGTCAGAAGGGAAAGCGTAAAGAGGACGGTCTTCAAACCTTCGTGTAAAGTTGCCACCATGGCCAGTCCCTAAGCTCACCATACACCCGAGCGTTACGCTGAATAGTCCGAATGGCGACGGCACGGTTAAGGATCTTTTTCATCTGTCTTCGCGCAGAGAACTTGCGTGCCACGGCCTGCAGCCTCGAGAACACATCATACAACAATGCATCTCTACGTTCTTCGAGCTCGGCGAGCACACCGGCCTTGAAGAAAATCTTGGATGTGCCGACCCGATAAAGCTCCTTGTCGAGTTCCAGAGCTTCTACCATGCGGAGACAAGCTTTCCGACCGTCCATGTAACCGCGCGGGATGATTCCAGGAGTCATGATCTCGTAGCGTTGCCGGAATTCGACAAAGGGAAGCCGATTGGGGTAACCCAGCCTAGCGATCCGGATGCCTTCCAGTACACCATTGCAACGCAACTGGTCGAGGACAAGCGGTACATCGACCCTTCCTGGCTTCTTGTTGGTGTTAGGAACTATACACCGAACGAAATGAGGCTGGGTGGCGTGCAGCTGGGTCATCAGCAACGCCAACTGTTCCTTGTGTCTTTGAGCAACGGTGCGGAAAGCGCCTTTCTTGACACCGCGCCTCTTTCCCAGGGAAAACCCGACGCTCGAAGAGGGTAGGTCAGAGAGTGGGCCTACATAGTCCTGGAAAAGGGCCGCAACGTAGGGTTGGGCGGACGCGGCGAGAACTCGAGTGAGGTTATCGTTCAGCGGATCCTTGTTCTTCTCCAGCCAACCGTCGGTACGGTATTCAACTCTCCCGGCGTAATGGGTGATAATGAATCCTTGCTCGAACTTGGGGAGACTGTATTTCGTACGTCCTGGGTGGGACTGCTCTCCTGGGGCTAGATCCCCACTCCACAAAGAATGCACTTTCTCGGTGAAAGTGAGATCCGTGGCCTTGGGCATAATACACTCTTCGTCCAAACAGCTGAGAATGCCAATTGTGTTACCACCTCCTTCGATAAGGTCGATCGTCGGCTGTAAGTCGAGCTTGAAGTTTACATAGTCCCACTGAATGCCCTCGCGAGAATATTCTTCCTGCTCAAGGACGAACATGTGGTGGTTGAAGAATTGTTGGAGTTTTTCGTTGGTGAAGTTGATGAGGAGTTGTTCGTACGTGTTGATCTCGAAGATCTCGAATCCCGCGATATCCAGTACACCGATGAATGTCGACTTGGGTGTCGGCCGATCGAGGGCGCGATTGATGCGCTCAACCAGCGCACCAAACGATTTCTCATACAGTGTTTTTGAAAGAGCAGCGAGCTCATCCACAGCCTGTTGACCGGTCCGCGCTTGCGTGACCCATTCCCTTCCGGCGAGTACTCTGGGTCGCAAGACAGCTTTCGTGAACTCCGCCAGCGGAATCCCCAAGAGGTGACAAACACGCTCCGCTTGAGAGGGGTCAGTCATAACGGCGTCGTCAGCCCGGGTGGAAGTTATGACAATGTTGCCGATGTGGAGAACCGCTGCCACGACTCGAAATAGATCATATTGTTCAGCTTGCGAGAAGCCGACAACTTCGAAAGCATTCTTGGCGCATGGTCAACAAGCCATGTTTCACATGCACGCAAGAAGGGCGGCTTACAGCGAGAGTATCCCAGTCATCCCGGTCATTGACACCGTCGATCTCCCTCCTGCTCCGATTCAAGAATTCATAGTTCTCGATGTTCCCATCCAGCAACAGTGAATCTAGAAACCAGTAAACGAGATGGAAACGATACGAGGTGTTATTCTTCCTACCCTTCAGAGAGCCGCTAGTGGACATCAACTGGTAGAACACATGGAAATTCCGTTCCGCAGGACTTCGCACAACTACCCGACTCTTCTCCAGCAAGTACCAGTCGATGTTGGCCCCAGAGATACTCCCATCAGGGGCAAAACTAATCCGGATGAATTTGCCGAAACGACTCGAATTATTATTCCGTTGAGTTTGTGCATTCCCGAAGGCTTCGAGGATTGGATTAGCTTGAATGATTTGTCGCTCTAATAGACCGAGCCGCTCCTTGGCAGTCGTGGTACCCCCTGTTCCGGCTATTGACACACTCTTGTTTCTGCTTCTAGGCAGCCCAACCGATGGTATCGTCGAGTACGAAGAAGACATGGACTGCGAATGCGCGTGTGACGAGTTGGGAAGGTGGGCGTCAGTTGCTATGGCTGAAAGGTATTGGATCACTTTCTTGGTGCTTTCTGTCTTGCCAGCCCCCGATTCGCCACTGCATGGACAATTCGTTAGTTAGGACGTCAGTGTTGACGGCGCGAATTCAACAAACGTGATGAGGATACTCTGGTTCTCACGTTCTTCTTGCATATTTATCCATGCACGCTCTGTGACTGCGAATATATGTGGTGGGTTTTCATCTCGCCGTTTGTTGCGGTATTGTTGGATGATGGCATCGGTATAGAGTGGCAGGTTCTGGTAAGGATTAATGGCGACTAAGAATAACCCAGAATAAGTCTAGTGTGGGTGTCAGTTCATGAACGTTAAGACGAACGTGCCACACATGTCCAGGAGCGATGTTGTACATCCCCAGGTACACGCGGCCTGAAAGCGAGAAGCAGACTCACGTAGATTGCTCCAGATCCATACCTAAGACGGAGATTGTGGACAACACTGGCTTCGTTTAGAAACGTGAGGTCTGCAATATCATCGACACGGTCGAACTTTGGAGGATTCATCTTGGATAAAGCATAGAGCGGGACTCGGCGTATCTGAGAGGGGGGTAAGGAGAAGTGGCAAAGCAACTATGAGGACATCTACTTCTCCACCAGAGGACATGACGATCTCGGCGGTTTCTTGGTCCTCTTGGTGGACCCAGCCAGCAAGATAACCCTCCTTCTCGTCAGGGACCCACACCCATTTCTTCTCGTTGAACTCGGCTTGGAGGGCGGCGGCACGGGCAGCCTCTGCGCTTTGAGAGTTTTGTAAGCCACTCATGTTCGGTATCGCAGTCTACAGCCGAAAAACGCGTGTTTGAGATTACCAGCCAGAGTGAGACCTGCTTGACGGGTATGATCGGTCGTTGTATTGGGTATCAGCGTCAGCGAACGTAGATCGAGCGTCACTATCGTGAGTCGAGCACTGACGCGAGCGCCGACAAACTGTTGGGGGAGAGAATGGAGAACCGTAGAGAGCGTAGTGGCCAGGACGGTCGGGTCTATGCACAAGCTCGTTCAACCAAACCGCCTTGCCCAATTTCCCGTTTTGGTAATAACTTTGCAGCCTCGCGACCAAGTTTATGATAGTATCAGGCGTGTTGAGTTGGGTCAAGCATGCTTCGATAACGCCTAGTAATCACTGGAATAGTCGTACTTTAGGCGCAGTACCGTACGGAAAAGGCGGTTCACAACAAAGCGCAACGTCCCACATCCTCAATCACTCGCGATGCACATAGGCCTCGTGTCCTTTGCAGCTGTATCAGGTCAGAGCTAACGTGAACTCCCTCACGCCAAGATCGACATACCAAACAGCAGTGATATGTCTGTCACGGTCCGGACATAGCCACTCGCCCGACCAGACCTCTTACCGTTAGAACCCTCGCTCTGGCGATTTGCCGCCGTTCCCTTCCAGTGGTCGTTCCGATGGATCGGTTATGAATCGGTGGTTACTCATCGCCTTCTCGGCGTCGTGTACGAGACTATCCATGAGTCTTTATCCGTGTTCCTCGCAGCCCATTACCCAGGGTGTTCGGCACGAGCGACGACCATCGGGGGAACAAGGATGACGAGGGCACATTTCTTTACATACACGCCGAAGAGAATCCAGGAAGAAGCTGCAACGGTCAGGCAGCTGGCAGACGAGTTTATTGCGAGAAGGACTGTTCTTCTGCAGCAGCTTGCTGAACTTCATTACCCGACCCTTCACGTCATATAGTTTGCTACTCGCGTCCACAAGGACTTGTCAGGTGCTGGATTCACGGTGAAACACCAGCTGTGGTGCAGCAATGCTGAGCATGATCCTCGGAGATGCCACAGGCCGTGTGGACAGGTTTTATCCCTGCAAAGTAACGTCGATGAGTCCGCGAATGGACAGTGGGATACGAACGAAAGTAAGTCTCCCGGATACGACGCGATGATGCGAAAAGCCCTGGCAGATATGATCCATGTGGCCGTGATGGAGATGAGAAAAAGCCCCCTCACGTTCTGACTTGTATTTTCAAGTAACTCGACGGCTGGTATCGACTTGTGCTCTGCAAGCGGAGTCGACCCCAGAGGCAGGGCGCTAATAGCGAGTCTGTCAGACACGCGCTTCGCTCAGAACCTTAGATGGCGGCTATACTGGCGTCGGACTCCACGATACCCACGTACAGCAACAAACCCGACACTCCGCAGTCATGTTCGGGTCCTGGGTTCAAGGGAGGCAGCCACAGGTGAGCGGTTTCACGCTCTTCTGGTTGGTCGCTCTCATGACGCTCGTCTACAGCTTACTTTCACCGACGATGCACTGTGCCAGTAACCCTGGGCTCAGAACCATGTCCGAGTCCGCTGTCAACGGTCCCTCGGCGCTTTTCTCCAGGGAACTTCTCGAGGCGGCGCCAAAAGAAGCCAGCAACCCCGGAACAACTCGAATCAACATGGAGCACGGCAACAGCGCCTTGGCAGCGCGTGTACAACACGTTTTTATAGGGTGTACCCTCAATCAACAACAAGATCAATTAGTTTGTTCGTGTACATGATAAGAACCCCCTGATGTTGTGCGTCTACCACGGTCCTCCCCCCATCAGCTGGACACTTGCTCACTGGCACTCTATCTCCCCCTTCCCTCCCTCATGGCAGACCCTTTTGTCCAGTATATCGTTGTCCCCGACGATCAACCACCGCTCCCTCCCGTGGACGAGGACATTTGTGGCTTGAACGACCTGTAAGTCACCGATCCACATCAACCTAGTCGTGCCCTCATACGAGCTTCGGTTCAAGTCTGGGGTTTTCGACCGATTTCTATATCGACAGAGGCTACGACGAACCAAAGGGATTGCTCCTTGGCCTCGACGGCCACAATGTCCCGGGTACTGACACCCTGAATGCAATTACCCTCCCCTACGGAACCCCGTCGGATGCCGGGAACAACGCGTTCCCTTCGACCTGTGCAGTGAGTACGGTCACTTTCATGGTCGACGTAGATGTTGAGGATGTGCATTAGTCGTCGGCATCACATATTTCGTATTATGCAAGCTTGTTCCCTCCGGCGCTGTCTCCGGACTCGTCGCCAACTAGCGTCGCATCTTCCACACCATGGCTGAGGACCCCCGAAACCGATATGTCGATCGGCAATGTTGCTAATGCGGACACATTTTGGGATGGGGTGATAACGCACGAGGAATCATGTTCAACTCATTTCTTTGATAAATCGGGAAACAGATTGGAAGATGTCTCGTCACAAGTGTCAGATGTGATGCCCGAGGATATCGCGTGTACGCCCCAGGTCATCTGTGACGCCTCCCTTCCACAGGTACTCAATGCCACCCCACGTGGAGGCCTGGGATCAGCGACGCCAATGCCTCTCTCCAGCACTCCGATTCTTCTGATATCCCCATCTTGCGTGTCAGTTACACCACCCGGGCCAACTCATTGTGCATCATTGTCCCCCTCCTCTCCTGGTATGTCGCACCCATTGTTCGCGTGTTCGCCAGTGACACGTCATCGACGTCAACCTCAAGAAACACCAGGATATTCTATGTCTCCGTCGTTATCCCCGCTCAGCACTCTGAGCTTTTTTTCACAATCACCGTGCGCGTCCCGCAATCCGTCGCCCCTCATCGGTTGTTCTCCATTATCACCCGCAATTTCGCCCTCGCCACTTTCCAAAATTGGTGAAGGTGTCGATCTGACCGACTCCGTTTCATCCGCGTCCACCACAGTGGCTTCGGCGAGGTTGCGAGGGAAGCGCCGTGCGGGGACTCTCGACGATCATACTCCTCCCTCAAAGATACACAGACGCCTGAAAATCAAGAATGTTGATGAGGAAGAATGGAACCCTGGCTCTGCGCGGGTCAAGCGTCCAAGGGTTGTGGAATCCTTGAGCTCCACCAGGCAGACAATTACATTGTCTCCCGACTACCCACCAGACAAAAGCTCGAATTGCGAGACGAGCACTGAAGGAAATTCTGACGCAACTCATACGAGTTGCACCATTTGTGGGCAGGGTTTTACACGGATGTCGGATTACATTCGACATGTCGAAAACTCGGCGAGCCATCCCGAAACCCGCAAAGTATGGCCCTGTCCACATTGCGAGCGCACACTGGGGCGCAAAGATGCCCTCGGGCGGCATATCAGGACGATGCATCCCGATCTACCAGCTGTCACCCTCGAAGGCATTCCGGGGAGTCAATTACCTGAGGGTCAGAAGGAGCCATCTGTGCCGCGGATAGGGCAAAGGAGAATGTCCTCGAGGAGGCAGCTGAGGAAGGACACGCGCAGGTATTGCTGACGATGTATCCAATCTCACACTGTATTATTCTGCGACATTTTTTTTCATTCCATCAAATGTGCATACTGCTGTATCAATTTTTTTTGTCTTGTCGCACACTGGATGACGTAATCGTTCGATTAGACATGCTGTGGAACTGATGCGCACTGCCATTTGTCTTGTCCTTGACTCACTTCATTCATGGATAGCGCAGCGCCGCATTCGCCCTCACCACATAACGGCGCGCAGGAGAGTGACACGCATCTATGGATACCGGAGCCAGAGGCGCGGGATTCTGCGGCTGATCCAGCACCTTCATCGTCTCGTGCCACTCAGCTGCTGAAGGAGCGGCTCTACGTGGGTAATCTCAGTCCAACCGTGGATGAGTGAGCCAAATGACATCGGTTGCCAATCAAACGCACGTTCTGAATCGGTCCAGATATGCCTTGCTTCAGGTCTTTTCAAAGTTTGGGAAGATTGCCAAACTGGATTTCCTGTTTCACAAGTCCGGTCTCAACAAGGGGAAGCCGCGAGGGTATGCGTTTGTCGAGTTTATGAACGAGACGGTGAGTGTTCGCGTGCCTTCGGTGATGTTGGCACTCTTTTGACGTTTGTATCCCGCGTTATCACGAACGTGCGTTGGACGGCGATGCTGGCTGGATGACGTGACCGAAGGTCTTTTTACCGGGCGACGCAGGCTGACTGGATTCGTTGGGCATCTAGGACGCAGCGAAAGCTCTACAGACTGCCAACGGGAAGCTGCTGCGCGGTCGTAAGCTGGTGGTGACGTTTGCACAGCAAGCACCCAACTACGATTCGGGATCCGTATCGTACACCGGGAGAAGCAAGAGGTCAGATGCCACGCCGACCGCGTTGAGTTTAGCGAAAAGTAGTGGGATTGCACGTCCTGAAGCGTGAGTACAAGAACCTGTGCGTGTTTTATTTCTGACACGGCTCACGGCTCGGTCTAGGAAGACGTCGAGCAAGATTGCGATGATGGAGGCCAAACTCCGCCAGATGGCGCACACTTCCTCGTTTATCGAGAGACCGGCGCTGCCCAGTAAACCGACTACAGCACAAAGGGTTTCGCTGGAGGGAATGCGGCCTCGAAGGGGACCGGGTCACGGGACGAGGTCTATCTCTGGCAAGGGACAAGGTGGCCAGACATTACAAGGACGGCCGACCGCGATAGCGTCGATGCATGAGGCGGAGTCCTCGGATATGATGAGAAGCAAGCAGCGGAGTATACCTGGCGTAAAGATTGTGAGAGGAGGCTCGAATAAGGGGATATCTGGCGTCACGCCGTCGACATGATGGGTTCGATCCCCAATTGTTTGATTTCATTGTAGCTGAGTTTCGGATATACTATGACAAGTATCGTTTGGGGTCGCGTTTGCGGTGCAGCTGGCATTAGCACCACCACCTCGCACGCGCTTGACAAGTTCACGAGGGCCATTGACATGCAGCATTCGCGGGAGCTTAATCCCGCACGGAACGTCGTGGCGACGACGAGATCACTCCGCGCAGACGCGGGAACGGACAGAATGGCTCGTGTGAGACGGTCTCGGTTCAGTGAACGTGTTTTCCCATCCAGCTGACCACTGCCTGACAGAATCGTACCGTCGTTCTCAGCGGCACTTGAAATGGGCGCCCTGTCCCACTTATATACCCCTCGGTCGCTCTCTCGCCCCCCCCATCCTCTCTTACGCCCAAAATGCCTTCTGCACAAGTCATTAATAACACTGACGGTGCCGTCTACACCACCTCCAACGGTGCCCCTGTCGCAGAGCCGTACGCTGCCCAGCGCGTCGGCGCCCATGGCCCCCTCCTTCTCCAGGGTAGGCGGTGCCGATCCCCACTACCGTATATCCCGTCCACCTGATCACGGCATATCTAGATTTCCACCACCTTGATGTCATCGCCCACTTTGATCGCGAGCGCATCCCCGAGCGTGTCGTACGTTCACTACAACGATCGATCCGTCCCTGCGCCCTGTTCACCGTGATCGTGCTAGGTCCACGCCAATGGTGCTGGTGCACATGGTTACTTTGAACTGACCCACAGCCTCAGCGACATTACCTCTGCCAAACTCTTCACCGAGGTCGGCAAGAAGCACCGTGCCACCGCCCGATTCTCCACCGTCGGTGGTGAACGCGGATCTGCAGACACTGCCCGGGATCCCCGTGGCTTTTCCGTCAAGATCAGAACGGAGCAGGGCAACCTCGACTGGGTGTTTAACAACACTCCCATTTTCTTCATCAGGGACCCCACCAAGTTCCCCCACTTCATCCACACCCAGAAGCGTGACCCCCAAACTCACTTGAAGGATCCTGACATGTTCTGGGTACGTATATGGATCCCCCCTTTTCTTCTTGCCTTGTCTTTTTTTTAACCAGGCATACTGCTCAGGATTACCTTGTTCAAAACCCAGAGTCCGCTCACCAGATCCTCATCCTCTTCTCCGACCGCGGGACCCCAGATGGTTTCCACAACATGCACGGCTACTCCGGTCACACCTACAAGTTCGTCAAGGACGATGGCAGCTGGATATACACTCAGATCCACTTCATCGCCGACGGTGGTTTCAAGGTTGGCATTATCCCCCCGTTGATCGCGATTTCTCGTCCCGTTCTCATTTATTTTAGACCCTCGACGGCCCCACCGCAGCTAGGCTCACCGGTGAAAACCCAGACTATGGTATCCAAGCCCTTTTCGAAACCATCGAAGCAGGAAAATTCCCCTCTTGGACAGTCTATATCGTACGTACTTATGTCAAATGAGAGGGACCCTGATTCGTAAACGCGCATTTTAGCAAACAATGACCGCCGAGCAAGCAGAACGCTTCCGCTACAATATCTTGGATCTCACCAAGGTCTGGCCTCACAAGGATTATCCCTTGCGCCCTATTGGCAAGTTTGTATTGAACGAAAATGTTCAAAACTACTTTGCCGAAGTCGAACAGGTCGGTTCGCTTTTGTCTTCTGGGGAAAGGTTTGGCGTGCTGAAACGTAACGCAGGCCGCTTTCTCTCCTTCCCACACTATCCCCTACTTTGAGCCTTCCTCCGACCCTGTCTTGCAGTCTCGCCTTTTCTCCTACCCGGATGCCCACCGCCACCGTCTTGGCACCAACTATCAGCAGCTCCCTGTTAACCAGCCCATTATTCCAGTGGCAAACTTCCAGCGCGACGGTCCGATGGCCATTAACAACCAGGGTGCTCGCCCCAACTACCAGAGCACCATCACTCCGTTGACGTACGTCAGCCACAAGGGTTCTATCCACGGTGCTCCTCGCGATCTGGAACGAGAGGCTAACCACGAGAAGTGGATCGGTGGCGCTTACTGGGACCTGAGCGAAATCACCGAGCGTCAGTCATCTACTACATCCTCACCAAGAGATTTTGTGCGATTGAACTTGATCATACAGTGGACTTTGAGCAGCCACGTGCGCTCTATGCTACTGTCATGAGCGACGTCGACCGTCAGCACACTGTCGACAACATCGTCGGTCATGTCCGCGGCGTGAAGAGCCCCGAGATCAGGGCCGCAGTTCGTGAGTTTTGCTCCAGCACTTTACCTTCTGTTTAGTCTGACTGTCTTCAACAGTCTCCTACTGGGCTTCTGTCCACCAAGACCTCTCCGATCGCGTCGCGGCTGGTCTCGGTCTCCCAGGCGGAGCTAAGCCTCTCCCAGGAATCAAGCCTGCAGCCGAGGCTCTTCGCTTCCGTGCCAACTTGGCCTGAAGATAGTTTGTCAATGAAATGTACGAGATCTCTTCGGGATCCAGCTCAGTCGATTGTGTATCATATGTTTCTGTACCTGTATGCTACAAAGCACGAGAAACGGCCATCTTTGGACTTTGTACGATGATCAAGGGATTGTATAGGGAGATTTGTAAGGTACTACGTGCGGTGAATACTGAGTGGTTGCGGGTGAGCGCGCTGCGCTTCGGTCCGGACGAAGTGCCTGATGGGCTGCGACGGCATATCAGGTGGCTGCTGTCCGAGACCCCAGTGGAGCCGTGAGGAAAGACGAAAGATGGTGAGTCGTTAGAGTGTGGTCACTGGTGGGTGCGACGACTCAGCACGGGACCGCGCTGGCGAAGCGGTGCGAGGAGCTCTGAAAAGAGAAGCGTGGGACTTCGCTCGCCGTCCGAAGATCTTACGTTGCGTTTTGCGCTCGTGCCTCGCTACATCTCAACGTGCTCAAGTTTGTCTTGTAAAAGTCTGCTGTAAGGTTCATCGCGGGTAGCACGAACAACCATTTCATTTCATTTGGGCACATGAATACCAGCGGCACCGTCTCAACGGGACCGGTTTCTATAAGGAGTTGGAGAACGAGCTCTGACTCATCGGACGAATGAATGCACACCAAAGACGTGACCCGGGGTAAAGGGCTGGACCACGACTGTATCCATGTCGATCACAGACAGGCCTAAAGATACAAGGAGGAACAAAATATGACCGAGTTTGGCCGTTCCAGCATTTCCGATGCCTTTTGGAATCTTTCTTGTAGTTCCGAGTTTCCAATGACTTTAGCGGCCTGGGTCATTTGTCGCAACAGTTCGCCCAGCCGTCTGAACACGCGGATGAGATTGCCCTCAAACTGGTCCGTCAACTGCAAAGACGCGTGAGCCTTGCCAAAAAAAAAAAAAAAGGGGAACGAGAGCATCATCGGTCGAGAAATTACCGACCTTGCAAATGTCTGAAAAGGACGCTCCGCGACACCATTGAACGACCGCGTCCATGAGCTCTACTTTGAACGATTGAACGTATTCGTCTTCGACGAGAGGGAGTTTGGATTCTTGGGATACCCTAGCGATTCGCCGAGCCAGCTCTTGCATCACGCGCAAAGGTGCCGCGAGTTCCTCGGTGAGCTTGGTTTGTTGTTCGCTCTGTGTGGTTCAAGTCAGCCAACGTATCGCCATGTAAAATCTGCCTACCTTTTCTGTGAACACGAAACAGCTCAGTAAGCTGGCACATTGCTCTGGTAGCAGGGTGTTGAAAGCGCCGTTGAAGATGAGCTCAGTGAGCAACAGCTCGTCGCCGGTGCTAATCTCGCACGCGACACGGCCTTTCATGCCCGCAATGTCAGATGAGTTCGTGAAACCCAAGCGTCGCAACACGCGCTTCCGACACTTGAGCTCCTCCAGCTGCAAAACGTCGTGCGTTGCAGAGATCCGTTTCTTCAATGTCCGAATGTTTGTTTGAGCCGCCTGTTTCTGCGCATATAAAGTGTAGAGTTGTGGGAGGCGAGGGTCGTTCTGAAGGGGGCTCGAGAACAACTTTTTCTCCATGACTTCGATTTTCTGATAATAAAACGAACACACCGTCAGCAACGACATATGGTACACATCACTTGCACCTTACTTTGACGAGGTTGAGGAACTTTTCGTCCTTGATCCCCATGTTCTGGATTGGATCGAGTAGCGCAATTCCCTCGGGGAATCTGCGCTGCACTTCCAACACGCTCTTCCAGACGGTTTCTCGAGCTTGCTCTTGCCGCAAATCTTTTGGCAGGAATATTCGGATGTGACTAATCGCCTCGACGGTCGACAACAAAACTGGAACGACGAGTGGTGAGCCCTTGCGGCCTGGTGGACAGGGCAGAATGCCGCCGGGTGTTGGCGTAGTGATGTTCCTATCTTTGGGAAGAGCAGCTCCTGTGTCACAGTTCAAAAGAATGTCGAGAATATACTGTTCGTGGGGAGGAACCTCGTCGATCTGGAATTCTGACTTGATCTAGAACGCGTGGACTTGGGTAAGGGAACGTGGGGTGGTAGAGAGATAATGTACACTGACCTTGGGCTTGATGCGTTTTTGAAAGTTGATGACTACACCCCAACCAAAGTCGGCGTCTTTGTGCTTGACTCGGACTAGCCGGCCAGCCTGAAGGAAGGGTAGACTGTACGTTGGATGGGTGATGACCGTGCGGAAGTCCTCTCCCATCTGATCAAGTTGTTGGCGATAGTCATAATATGCTGCTACGACGTGTTCGTCTGGAATATGTATCGAATCCCGCCGTCTCTCCTCCGCCTTCAGTTCTAAGTGGGTGATGTGAACAGAATAAACAACGAGCGACTCGCATTTGTACCACGAACCTTTCTCCAGCACTGGAATCCCAGCACTACTCTGAAACTGGAAGAAACACCGTTCGAGCATGTACTCGGGACTGATTCCTTCCACTTTGAGAAGATTCAAAATCATGTTATACCCAAGATGGAAGGCAGAATCGAGTCGATCAGCCTCTCCCTTGACCATCGTCTTTGCGGAAGAGGGTTCAAGCTTCTCGTCACACATCATGATGACGACACCACGGTCATCTAAACCACGACGACCTGCACGGCCCGACATCTGGATGTACTCCCCGGAGGAGAGGTCCCTAAATTCACGCCCGTCGAATTTGCGGGCCGCCGTGAACACGACGGTCTTCGCAGGCATGTTTAAACCGATAGAGAACGTTTCAGTGGCAAAAAGCACTTTGATAAGACCTTCCTGGAAGAGGATCTCGATGACTTCCTTTAGGATCGGTAGAAGACCGCCGTGGTGAATGCCGATCCCACGCTTTAGAAGAGGAAGAAGGTTCGAGATCTGAGGTAGATTACGGTCATCCGGCGAGAGATTTTCAACGGCGTTTTTGAAAATACTCGTGACCAGTTCTTGTTCATCATTCGAATTGAACTCGAATTTGGACATAGTCAAAGCCAGGGCCTCGCATTCTCGCTTGCTGAACGCAAAGACAATAACAGGGTTGTAATTTTTGAGCATGATCATTTTGATGATCTTGGAAATGTCAGAAGACCCTACATAGGACAATGAGGAAACCGATGATTGAGGTAAAACGTGATGTACCTTTCTTTTCACCGCCCTTTTTGGTTTTTCCTTTGCGTCCTTTACCGCTCTGGGGGTCCGCCGGATCTTCGCCCATCTTTTCTTGCAGGGTCCCCATTGCTTTGCTGAAATTATCCTCCTTAAACTCGCCCTTTTCATTAACCACCAGGTAAATGCCCTCGCCACCAGCGGGGAAGAGGTAGTGCTGCAGAGGCGTAGGCCGGAAGTCTGTGTACACGACGTGACATGGCTGTTCGTGAGACTTGCATATCCACTCCGCGAATTGCATAGCGTTGGGAATTGTAGCTGATAGGAAGACGTATCGGACGGTGTGAGGGAGCAAGATAATGGTTTCCTCCCAGACTACACCACGTTCCTTATCTCGCATGTAGTGAATCTCGTCAAATATGACCCATGCGACTTCTCGCATGATCTCAGAGCCACGATACAACATGGAACGCAGAATCTGATTTGTTCATGAAGTTGAGTACTCAGAAACACGATGGGGAACTCACCTCCGTTGTCATGACCAAGCAAGTTGCAGATGGGTTGATAGTAACGTCTCCCGTCATGAGACCCACGTCACCAAATTCGGCAAGCATCTCGCGGTATTTTTGATTACTGAGAGCCTACACAGAGTCAAAATGCGTTTGATCTCTGAGCGTACACCAAACTGGCTCACTTTTATTGGACTAGTGTATATTACACGTTGCCGATTCTGGAGACATTGCGCTATGGCATACTCTGCCACCGCCGTCTTACCGGCACTAGTATGTGCTGACACCAAGACGCTCTCATTCCGTTGTATGGCATACACTGAAACCTGCTGGAACGGATCGAGCGTGAATTTATATTCCCGAGCGGGCTTTGCGGGGGGAACGTGTTTTGCGATGGGAATATAGTCGTAGCCAGGAGGTATGGCGACTTGATGCCGGACCTGAGTAGGATGAGAGCGGAAAATCAAGTCTGGTGTCCTCACGAACCTGATGTCGGAGCTCCAGTTTTGAGCCTTCTTCAACAGGACCAGTCAATCCACCGCTCGCAGCCATCTCACGCTTCGCCTCCGTCTGGAACTCGTCGACCACGACAGGTACCGGACTAGCAGCACGAGATCGTTTCACGGGTCTTTCGACGCCTTCACTCGACGCTGGTGGCAGCCAGCCCTGATCAGCATTTCCAGGACTCGACTTTCGCTTTTGACTGGAGGTGGATGCGGGAACAGCGGGGGGTATCGGCGTCTTGTCTGCGAGGGTTTCATCGTCGCTTTCGCCCTCTGGGGCGGGGTTATCGAGGAAAGAAAACAAGTCCGGCGCCATCGCGAACAGCAGCGAGGAAACACCATCAAGCGCTCACTGCGCAAAGGCGATTATGTAACGGACAAGGTTTTCCCAGCACCCCTTTACTAACATTCTATAGAGACCGAGGTCGGACAACACTCCATTGTTTTGTAGGGGTCCGCGTTATTTGTGAGCTCATAGGTCACAAGACTATGAGCTCACAAATAACGCGGACTCCTACAAAACGACGGAGTGCAGCTTCATGTACGACAATGGTAGGAAGATAAAACTCCGATCGTGGAACGGTCGCACTGATCCACAGTCTGGCACAGGAATAATGGCGACTGAGACAGGTGCGTCCTTGTTCGTCTTGTCTAAGTGAACACCGAACCAGGGTATAAGAAGGTCCGCATTGCATCGGCTCGCAATGTGAGGGCGTTGCAAGCTTCCGATGTCGTTCTCTCCTTCCCTTTCGATTCTCGTTGCCCTCTGCGGCGCGGTGACGCTTTACTTTGTGCGCAATCGCCGGTTGCGAGCACGGTATCCTCTCCCTCCCGGTCCGAGACCGCTTCCTCTCATCGGAAACTTGCTCGATATTCCTCTGAAAGATGAGGCTGCGACTTACAACACATGGGCCAAGAAATACGGTTTGTTGCCCGGTCATCGCGTGTGATTCTGTCCTAAAAGTCACTTTAAGGCAACTTGGTATACGCCGATGTTATTGGACACCGTCTACTCTTCGTCAACTCCGCGCAGATTGCGAATGAGCTCTTTGAGAAGCGGTTTGTTAATTACTCTGATAGAAACAAACTACCAATGATCAACGATTTGTGAGTTTCTTTCCAACACGGCAAAACAGTATTAATTCGTATTTTAGGATGGGCTGGGACTGGAGTTTCGGTCACATGCCGTATGGTTGGTGTTTGTTCACTACCGCAGAACGCACAGATCGGTTATGTTCTTTTGTTTATTATGCAGGGGAGCGCTGGAGAAAACATCGCCAGATGTTTGAACGCCAATTCCGACCTGCTGTGGCACCGACGTACTGGCCGCTCCAGCGGAAGGAAGCACATACACTCCTCAGAAACATTTTAGACTCTCCGGAGGACCTCATTGAGCACCTTAGGCAGTGAGCAGGGAAGTTTCACTTTCCGTTTCACAGGCTAATTACCACGTAGAAATTCGGCGGCGGTAATCATGAACGTGATCTACGGAATAGAGATTGCACCAAAGGCGGATCGATATATTGATATTGCCGAGAAAGCTTTGGAGGGAATGGCGAAGGCGGCTGCTCCAGGGGCGTTCCTTGTCGACGTCTTTCCGTGGCGTGAGTGCTTCTCTCGGGAGACACGTACCCAACTAATTATAATGAAACAGTGAAATACGTTCCGGAATGGGTGCCGGGGGCAGGATTCCAGAAAAAGGCCGCAAATTGGAAGAGGTATGTGTTGGAAATGCGGGATGCCCCCTTCATAGGTGTGCAAAAGGCATTGGTTAGTACACATTGTCAATTCGGTGTCGGTTCCTAACGCATTTGAAGGTTGCGGGAACCGCATCGCCATGCTTTGTTACTCATCTCATGAATGATTTGAGTAATGATGAGGACGCGAAGGAGCAAGTCGAGATAATCAGGGGATGTGCTGGTCTCGCATATGCAGGTAAGACCGGATATCAGCGTCAGAGTCCTGATGTACTCATTGGAGGGCTTAGCCGGCGCAGAAAGTGTAAGGATATGACCTCGGGTGAAGATTCAAATGCTGACTTTCTCTAGACTGTTTCTTCATTGTCATCATTTTTCTTGGCAATGGTTATCCATCCCGCCGTCCAAGCCAAGGCACACGCGGAACTGGACTCTGTCATTGGGTCCGGACGCCTCCCTGATTACAACGACAGACTGTCTATGCCATACATAAATGCCATCATTAAAGAAGTGCTCCGGTGGAATCCCGTTGCTCCGCTTGGTGATTTTTTTCACCGCCAATACGATGATGACAAACGGAACTGAGTGTTCTTCAGGTCTTCCTCATATGGTCACCAAGGACGACACTTATAACGGATATTTCATACCCGCTGGAACGACGATCATCGGCAACACTTGGTCAGCCGTTGTTCCTTGGCGAGACTCCAGGCCTAGGTACTGAGATCAGCCTCGATACAGGACTATATTGCACGATGAGAAAAACTATCCCCAACCAATGGACTTCATACCCGAGCGATTCCTGAATGCGGATGGCACTGAAAACGAAGAAATTCTCGATCCTGCGACAGCGGCGTTCGGGTACGGACGACGGTAAATCAGAACATAACTTCGCTCCCGTGTAGTTCTTGATGGCTTCGTACACAGCATTTGTCCAGGCCGCTTCATGGCAGACGCAACGTTGTGGATTTCCATTGCCTGCATCCTCACTGTCTTCGACATTCGCCCTGGAAAAGATGAGGATGGTAATCCGGTCGAAGTCAAGGCGGCTTTCGAATCTGGGATGATATGGTAGGTGCAATATTCTAGTGCGAGAGTGGTCACCGCTCAATCGAATTGACCCAGTCATCCCAAAACGTTCTCTTATGCCATTTATCCTCGCTCCGAAGCAGCGAAAGCAATCATCAAAGAGACGGCTATTCTCTTCTAGCTGCTCTCCTTTTTTTTCCGTCCCAGGTGTCGTACGCTAAAGAAACAATCGTATGTGTAGTCTACAATTATTTGTCCCGTACGGTTATTTTTTTCATGAGACCCGTCCCCAACCGTTCAATCTCGTCTATTACGGATTGTCGATTGAGCACGACAGTGTCTCGCTTGTCTTTTTCTTTCGACCTTTTCCCCTGTAACTCGATGAATCACAGACATATGCATATATAGATGATCTTACCTCCGTGATCGGTGTGCTCGAGAAGCCTCCCAGAGCTCTAAATGGATGAACCCCGCACACATTCTGCAGCCAAATCGCACCGATGCGATGTCCCCCGTAGATGTCAAAAAAGAACTTTAGGGTGTCCGAGTATGTCGACTGGTTGAAACGATCAGCCTACGCGGATATGGTGAGTAATGCACCCTTGCGCACCTGCAGGGTGTCGAATAACATGCGCGCTGGGTCGAATCCTGGGCGTGACATCGAGTCACCTTCATGGTCCGTACGACTTTTCGATTCCACCAACTCATCAGCGTAAATATTTTGGTGATACCTGGGTAAGACAGTTGAGTCGAGTTCAATAATGATATCATAGTCATCTATTGGATGTGAGAAGAGACGCTGCAGGACATGGTAAGCACACAACCGGTCCGGCTGAATGTGATTCCCACCTTTACGCCATATGGATCAATGTCTGATTCCTGTAGAATCTTGTAAGCTTCTTGTGCTAGCGCACCTAGGCGGTGCGCAGCAATGATGTCCGGACCACTTGAAGTCCATATTTTGCCATCTGGATCCTCCGAAGTTGAGATAGTCCAAACGCCTTCTTTAGAGCCTACAGCGACTACGGAATGTCCTGTCTGCGAGCTGTTATCCTCGTACAGAGGGACGAATAAAGGGTTTTCGGGTTTCCAGCTCTTTAAAAACTCGATTACCAGTGTAAACCCGCGTTCCTTGCTCCTTGGTATGCTGACAGCCGTGTCGGGTATTATTGCACCTGTACCAACGAATGGGTGGGCGCATATCATCTCCACTGCTTCCTCTGATACGTGGACTCCAAGAAGCCAGTGGGACGCGAGCCAACGTTTGACCAAACGGACTGTACCAGGGTATGCTATGTACCGATGGGAAAGGGTGGCGATGGCACGGTGATGTCTGGGTGCATGAATGAAGCGGCGCCTGTAGAGATCCAAGGCTCGATGTGCCAATCGCTGGTCCTTGATGGTCTGGGGATGAGGTTCGACAGGCTTTTTAACGGATGATATAAGCCGTTCGAGCAAGACTGCTTCTCGATCATGCCATATTCGTGCAGAAAATGACCAGCCCTCGGGTGTGAGTATCTCCAGCGAGGCGTGATCCTGGATGTCTGAGTCGCAAGGCTGTTCAATATGTACAGTTGCGCGAAGACCGGGGCAAGCTGTCATTAGAGCAGATGCTATTGTCTCGAAGAAGGCTAATTTAATCTTTTGAATGGCATGCAGGTCATCCGGCCATTTCGACGATTTCTCAAATTCCAGGACGACGGAAATTTGAGGAAGGTACCGAAGTGGGGTGGGAAGTGCGAGAGAGAAAGACAATGGAATAGGGATGGGGCTAAAGGTGCTTGCATATCGGAGATACTCGGATACAGGGCTAACATTCAAGAGGGCGAGAGGAAGCTGCTCATCCAAGGATCTGAGATTCTTGACTACACCATCGAAAGCAGTTAAGGCGGCCTTGAATCCTACGGCCATACCAGAATGCTGGTGAAGAGTTACCAAGCGGTCTGGCAGGCGAAGTTTTGCATCGAAGGAGGTTGCGATGGTCTGGATATCCGCATTCGGAATTCCAAAGTGAAGTTGTAAGAGATGGCTAACGATGGACGCTGGGATATGTGCTCTCTCGTCGGAGGTTTTCACCTCCCAAACAACACTCTCAACAATACGCCCGTCTTTAAATCGGCGTAACTCTGCTTTGTGACCCCATAACTGGCGGAAGTCTTTGGTGGCTCTAGAATCTTGTTCCTCCGCGGCGGGACCATGATCGACGAGCCTAAATGCGTCTTCGGGGCTGTAGATGAGTCCAACGTGGATAACAGGTATCCGGGGACTCGACACTTCAGAAATACTTCGTATAGTGGATGAAGGGTGGAAAATTGCAACAGCTCGTATGCGGTTCCCAAGACCTCGTCGAAGGATGCCCGAAATTGCTGCAAGGAGAGCGTTGTCAAGAGTACCATACTCTACCGATTCGAACGTGGATCGGCATTTTGATACGCGGGAAAGGTCAACCCTGCATTGCGTCAAACGTCATGTTCACTACAGATGACAACTAACTTGCCGTATAACCGCGTCGCAACGTTTTGAGAGGTGGGTTTGGTCCTTGAGAAAGACACTTGCGAACATATCGTCCGTACCAGTAGAATCGTTTAGCTTTTCGAGTGTCTGTTGTGCATCGTATCGAAGCTTTGGTGAGAGTGTCAGTGGGAGTCGGCGAACAGCTAATGACCGACGATACCATGTCAAGAGAAGTCAGAGGAACATCAACCAAGTGATTTATGGTGGAGGTTGCGTCTACAAAAACGGCACAATGGTTGGATGAATACTCTTCTGGTGAGAACTAGATGAATAATCATGAGCCTGACTTCAATGACTACGCTTTTACAAACCGTGTGTCCATTGGTGGACTTCACGAATGTGGGTGTATTCTCAAATTCTTGCTTGGCTGACAGACATTCGTAAGAGTAGGCATGAAATGCAAGAATAGGATCTCACCCAAAAAGTCTAAGGAAGCTCGGAAGAGTTGATATGAACTCAAACCTTTCCCGACAAAGTTCCTTCCGCGGCCCTTGCCTTTTCCAAGTGCAGAAACAGGCTCTTCCCCGTCAAGGAGGAAAGCCAACACAGAAGTCCACCACAATTCCTTTTCTTCAAATCCGTGGATACAGAAGGCACCTTCGCCATATCCTCTCTGGTTTGCCCACACTCGGAGCAATGTGTGGGCGTCCCTGAACGCCGGACTATATTGCATGAGGGCGTTGGTCGACAACAGGGAAATTTTTGGGAAAGTGGATAGAAGGATAGCTGTGTTGTAGATGGGCGTGGATAATTCCGGTGCATGAAAAGATGATGCCTCTGAAACTGGTTGGACACGAATGTTAGAGTGAGATGGAGAGAGTCGGTGGAGGGGTATTGGATGGGATGGGGCAAGTACAGGGATAACGCGAACTTCGACATGTGCTTTCGAGAAGTCGTGCGAGGTTCCTGAGCCTTTTTTATTACGCTGCGTGAAAGATTAAGCCACCGATTGCTCACCTTTTCGTGGGCGTAGGACGAGAACCGTATGCCGTGGATCGTTCAGGGCCGCTGCGTAATAAACATTCACCTGGAAAGAGGTGGATATCGACTGCGCAATGACAGCAAGGTAATAAGCACGCTTGTGAAAGTATCGAGCATCCAAGTAATCTTTCTCCTGGAACAGGGACTGCGAGACAGATCAAGTAACCTATATGAGAGTGACCCAGAGGATGAGACGTACGGAGGGCATTTCGATGGTCACGTCCACCCCAAAGTATTTGCTATCCTTCTTTTTCACGCTGATTTTGTTTGCCCAACTACCTACGACCTGGACGTCTGATGGTGGTTCGAATGCTACCGCCCATTTTGTTTCTTGTACGGGATGTGGCAGCGCAAATGGTACTGTAACGCCGTTGTTCGACAGTGCACGAGCGGCGACAAGCGGATTTTGTGGCTGGATAGAAGGAAGTGATAGTAGATGTGATCGAAGCGCGAGGAGGAACTGATCCAGGGATGCAATGCGTGATGTATTTGGCCTCACGTTGGGGAGCAGCGCATCAATCTAGGCTGTTGTTCAGCGAGTAGAGACATATAGAGGAAATATACTGCACACCTGGAGTTTGAACGAGGTCGACTGATACAGATCCGCTGCATCTTTCAACGCTCTGAGTTCTTCCCCTGTCGGGAGCTTGTGTTTCTGTCAATGCGTCAGGCAAAAATCTCTACAGGGTTGTTGTCTGCGTAACAAGGACCTTTATGACCTCTGCATCGAACTCTTGCTCTTGCTCTTCGTCCAGCCCGTCCTCGCGTTTGCGCTTCAAGTCGGACGCCATCTGAATCAAAAATTTTGAGCGGTCATCGAGCGAGCAGTAATCCTCTACACCCCTCCCTGGGTGGTGCCTTTGCAACGGAATACAAATATAGCGGTAATGCTAAGTATCGCCATGATGCAGCTAATCTTCAATGACAATAACCTCCCCGGCTGACTGCACACATGAACCTGAATATCCCGCTGGGACTCTGAGTCTCCTGCGTGTCCGTTCTTCCTCTCCGAGATCAACATCTATAACGTCTGGCTCTCTTCGTCGTTTCCTCCCAGGCGGTGCGGACGCTTGTGCAAACACTTCCTCGCGGAAATTGTCTATCATCATGGGTTCAGACTGCGGTTGTCGCCTGGTGTTCGAAGAGCCACTGCTACCGGCTGCGATGCTACCGCTCCTGCCAGCAGATGATGTTGCATGCGGGGGTGGCAGCTTTTCTTTCCCCTTCGTTCTCTTGCCGCCCGGTCCGGGACCCGATGTTGGCGCGGGCGCCGATGTCGCTTTGGGTGGTGGTGGTGGTGGTGGACGAGCATACAGTTCCGTCCAGCGTCTCGCAGTCCGGTCGTGTTGTGCTCGATTGCGCATGTACTCCGTGGCAATCGAGGGAACTAGCACCAAATACACATCCTTCAGCGACTGTGGGGGCTTTGGTTCTGCGGAGCCTTACCTAATGGGTCATCTGCGAAAAGAGCAAGGTGGAGATACGCCCAGTGGAAGGAGAAGCGGACGCACGTGGGTTAGGGTCAGTGAGGAGTGATGAAAGGGAGAGCATAACCTTGAAGAGAGACAACGCGGGTGACCAGTTCTGTTTGAGGATGTCAATACATATGCCTCCTTTGTCAGATATATTCATGTGGTAGATCCTAGTACAAGAGTTAGCATCCGTGCGACGACCGACGACCATTTCAACCTACCTCGTGGCAAAAGTGACTTTGGGTGCTGCGAACCTGGAGAAGTTGTGGGCACTCAAGCCTGCGAGGGCAATTAACAGGTCGAGACATACGGATAATCGTGGGCAAGCTGAATGTCCACATTGAACACACCGTCTTCGTACGGACTGCCCTGAGGACCCGGTATGGCGGCTTTCCAACGGTATAGGTTGTCCAGGCTCGGTGCTAGAGTGATGGCCCCGAGGTCTTCCTTCTTTGCGTCTGCCATCTCACGGTGGATGCGTCTCATGGTCATCTAAAGGACGGTCAGACGCGACGCGGGGAAATGTCTGAAACTTGCCGAAGAGGATGGTGCGGGCAGCATGGCTGGTTCCAATATAAGTGTCGAGTTGCGTCGTAGTTCTGGTTTGAGCCAGTCACGTGTGGCTTGCAGGGTAGTCAGTGTTACTCGCTGGCAGCTGTTCCGTTCTCTCCCCCACCGATACAGTACTACCAACCACCACGACACAAGCACGACCATGGTCACTCGAATATCTGCAGCAGCCTAATCGACACTACAAACACATACGTTCATGTTCGGCGAATCAGACTCGGAAAGCCCGCGGGTTCCCAGTCCATGGGACTCGCTCACCTCGCCTTCGTCTCCCAAGCATATCCACGCAATTCCAAAGCTCGTCCCAGAAGTAGAAGAGGTCGGCATGTCTGCTTTCCTCCTCACATGTCCCGTAGCTGAGTTGTCTCAGGGAAACGTCGAATACAAACTCCAGCTCCGATCTCCGTCTCCAGCTCGTTTCGCCCGTCTCGTCACGCAGCTCAAGTGGCGTCTGCTGGAGGGCGGTGGGAAGGCCTACTATGAGCTTGGCGTCGCTGATTCTGGCACTCTAGTTGGACTCCCTCGCAAACAGCTCGAGGAGTCATTGGAAACCCTCGAAATGATGGCCGGCGAAATAGGCGCATCCGTGATCGTAGTCAAAGAGATAGCTGTTCCTCCAGAGCTTTCGAGCCTTGCTGAATCTCAACTCGAGAGGTGGGACGGTTGGAGGAGCACCAGAAGGAAGGATTTGTTGAGGATGATAAAGCAAGACACGTCCCCCTCCTTGTCTGCAGCCGAGTTTGAAACCGAGCCTTCAAGCGCTGATCTCACGGATACGGAAGAAAGCACCTGCCACTCTCCGGCTACTCCCCCAGTGTCACTCGGCGACCCCGTTCAGTTGGGATCATCCCCCATCCCCTTTCCCTTTGACCCCGCTCTCGCTATGTTCACCATGGACGCCGCGGACTATACTAGCAGCGAATCCCCGGATGATGACATTCCGACTGACTCGGTGGCTGAATTTTCCGTCACGCTTGAAATTTCCTCTGTGTATAAACCTCGCCCGACGAGGAAACGCGGGACGCACATCATATCCCCTCCATCGACACACTTTGAGTACGTGAAGAAGAGACTTAAGAATGGTTATCTACCATCCAGGTCCATTGATACCAATTGTCATACCAGAGATTCGTTAGCACAAGGCCCTCCCAAAACCCTCTCTTATCCAAAGGCACCTGAAGCGCAGTTCCGCAGGGACAAACGGGACAAGCAGCGAGAATTGAACCATAATGCTCTGCTCATCCATGTCCCCGCCAGCCGTTCCACCGAGTCACTGACCAACTCCGCTGATCATCGTACCGCCCTTCCATGTTCCACAAATGAACCTGATTCATCTGCCCTCGAGCCTCTTCATGTCGCTGCTGTTGATCCTCCGACTGACGACGTGTCAGGGACAACCATAATCACATCCAAAGAACCCCGGCTAATTGTGGAAGTGCTGGTTATCAGGAAGCTGTCGTTAGATGAGGCATTCTTAGACTTTGAGGGTTTCTCGCTGCAATGACTCGGCATCATTAATTTGTGCGGGTCTGCAGTTTGAAACTCAGGTCATAATCTCAATTTCGCACGGACTGAACAGTGACTTGCTATCATTTTTTGCTGTTATATAGTTACTTCTGGCCTGCAGCTTCAAAATGATCCTGCTAGCATTAATGGAGGATCGGAGGGAGGATGATGCCAGGTGGCAATGTAGATCACGTGTAGCTTCATGCGGCCACACGTGGACAGTGAAGTTTTCGATCCAATAGCCTATTGTCTTGCCGCTGGTTGCAATTAGGTTTCAGACCCATCCGCCTGCGGTAACACCCGCTCTCAGCGTCTACTATAGTACAGTGGGGACTGCTAATGGAGCGGCTCAACTCAAGTCAACAAGCGGCCCTTGAACACCTTCAAGGAATCTTGGGTCATCGCAACTACGACGAGGATGTCCTGACGAACGTGCTGCAAACCCTTGACTGGGACATCCAGGTATTGGTTCTGCTTGCAATACACCGGTCAGCCGTGCGGTGGCAGCTAATTCCAATTTCACAGCGTGCAACCGACTTGCTTGTGAATGAATTGGATGAAGCTAGGGATGTCAGCCGACATTCACGGGATCGACAGATACCTCAGGTAGAACTGGAGAATTCTGGCCAAGAAGGTCATGAGGTTTGTACTTACCGCTCACGCCCTCGTGTCTCACTAAACTCCCATCTCGAATGGGCACAGCGTTCACTGACTCATATATTATTCTCGCTTTTGTACTTGCCGGTTGGCTTAGTCTCTGGACTTCTGCGTTTTATCTCTGGGATTCTCCGAGTTCCATTGTTGGCATCCCCGTTCAACTTCACTACAAACTACCGAATACTAAGGCAAGCATACCCTGACTCGCGCTCTGCCGCTCGCCGCTGGATCACATCCCTTGAGGAGGAAACGGGTGCTGTCAGTTTCAGGTCCATAGCTGTGGCAGCAACGGGGCTTGATGGTCGACAGTCTACATCGAGATGGCATGCGTATCCGCCTACAAGTACTGTGGATGAGAGCAAGATCCTCCCTGATTTCTTTGACGGAACATACGAGGAAGTCTTAGACATCTGCCAGAGAGAAGGGAGGGTGGCCTGTATAATCCTCGTAT
>JBBPSY010000007.1:0-52410 GCA_038093855.1 Rugiboletus extremiorientalis
AGGAGTAGTTCTGGTGGACCTCTCCTGAGCAGATGGTGGAGGATGTGGGTGATGGGCAAGGAAACTATGTTACCCCTTGTAGATCCCAAAGGTGTATGATTCTAGAGTATAGGTGTTATGACACACACAGTATCTTAGTGACAAAATCAAGGGATTCTTGTTGTCAGGACTTCACTGGACAATACAGGTGTGAAGGCTTGTAGTCCTAAGTCCAAAGACACTAGTAGCTGTTACGACGCACACGGTATCTCAGTGGCAAGCCAAAGAGATAGCTGTCGTCGGGACTTCACTGGACAACGTAGATGCGGAAGCCTATGGTCCTAAGTCCAGAACTCTTGCAAGCAGGTCTCAGGGCGACCTTTAGACCACAGAGAGTAAGCGGAGTCTTGAGGTTGTTGAAGACGGAGCGGGCTCTCTGGATGCCAGTAGATACGCATAGATTGCGTAGAACTAGCTGGTGTTACGACGCACACGGTATCTCAGTGGCAAGCCAAAGAGATAGCTGTCGTCGGGACTTCACTGGACAACGTAGATACGGAAGCCTACGGTCCTAAGTCCAGAACTTCAGCAAGCAGGTCTTAGGGCGACCTTTAGACCTCAAAGAGTAAGCTGAGCCTTGAAGGTGTCGAAGGTGAAGCGAGCTCTTTGGATGCCAGTAGATACGCGTAGATTGTGTAGAACTAGCTGGGGTTTCCAGCCAGTTCCACCAGGGTCTATATAGTGTACATAGGTGGCAGTACACTAGCACGGACCAAGACTCAGTATCTACTGGAAGAGGCAAAGGTCCAGCGCATCCTAAAGGGATGTGCTGGAAGAAGAAAGGGAGCACTTCCACAAAGGTGTGGTTGAGTGCGAACTGACAAAAGGGGCATGCAGGCATGCCAGACGAAAGGGGAGCGCAGCAGCAATGAGGCTGGCATGCGTCAAAGATAAAGATGGAAGTCCGAGGTTCCCGCGGAGCCGTGGGGCTGAGGGGAACCTGGGAAGGACAAAGGGCGACACTGCATCGAGCAGTGGCGCAGAAAGGAAAACATAAGTAAACAAGGATAAAGAGATATAGACCTCACTGGTACTGAGGTAAGCGGTAAGTAGATGGCTAACCCTGTGGTTAGGGGTTCGCCTAAGGTAATCGTAGGGTAAGTAGGGTTAGATGTTGTACCAGTGAGCTAAGAAAGAAGAAAAAGGCGAGGGGGACCGCTCTTCCGTAACAGCTGGGGTTTCCAGCCGGTTCTCCCAGGGTTTATATAGGGTACAAGTACGCACACGGACCAAGCAGTGTAAGTACTTGAAAAGGAAAGGTCCAGCATATCCTAGAAGGATATGCTGGAAGAAGAAAGGGAGCACTTCCTCAAAGGTGAGGTTGAGTGCGAACAGACAAAAGAGGCATGCAAGCATGCCAGACGAAAGGGGTGCACAGCAGCAATGAGGCTGGTATGCGCTAAAGATATAAATGGAAGTCCGAGGTTCCCGCGGAGCCGTGGGGCCGAGGGGAACCAGGGAAGGACAAAGGGCGACACTGCACTGGGCAGTGGCGCAGAAAGGAAAGCATAAGTAAACAGAGGTAAAGAGATATAAACCTCACTGGTACTGAGGTAAGCGGTAAGTAGATGGCTAACCCTGTGGTTAGGGGTTCGCCTATGGTAATCGTAAGGTTAAGTATTGTACCAGTGAGTGATAAAGGAAGAAAAAGGGGTAGGGGGCCGTTCTACCGTAACAGTAGCAGAGTTCCAGATACTCTGAGACTGCAAGGAAGAAGCTTTAAGTCTTGAAGTGTGTTACAGAATCACGGTCCCCCTTGTTATGGTAGAGCAGTCTCCCAGCCCCTTTTCTTCCTTTCTTGCTCACTGGTACAATACTTAACCTACGATTACCATAGGCGAACCCCTAGCCACAGGGTTAGCCAACTACCTATCGCTTACCTCAGTACCAGTGAGGTTTCCCTTTGTTTGTTCTTACTTATGTATGTTTCCCTTTCTATGCCACTGCCTACTGTGGTGTCATCCTTTGTCCTTCCTTGGTCTCCATGGCCCCTCGGCCTCCATGGACACCTCAGATTTCCATTTATATCTCTAGCGCATTGCAGCCTCATTGCTGCTGCACACCCACTTCTTTGAGCATGCATGCATGCCTCTTTCATCTCTTTTCACTCAACCGCCTGGATGCAGAAGTGAACCCTTTCCTCTTCCAGCAGATACATGCCTCTGGTCCATGCTAGAGTACAGCCACTCATGTATGGTATATAAACCTTGCTGGAACTGCTGGGATTCTCCAGCTAGTTCTACACAATCCATGTGTATCTACTGGCATCCAGAGGGCCCCTCAGTCTTCAACACTTCAAGACTTCGCTTCACTCATCTGTGGTCTAAAGGTCGCCCTAAGACCTGCTTGCTGAGTTCTGGACTTAGGACCATAGACTTCCATATCTACATTGTCCAGTGTTACGGTAGAGCGGTCCCCCTCCCCTTTTTCCTCTTTCCTTACTCACTGGTACAATACCTAACCATGCTTATACTACAATTACCCTAGGTGAACCCCTAACCACAGGGTTAGCCAATCCCTTATCTCTTACCTAAGTACCAGTGAGGTTTACATTTCTTTATCTCTGTTTACTTATGCTTTTCTTTCTGCGCCACTGCTCAATGCAGTGTCGCCCTTCGTCCTTCCTTGGTTCCCCTTGGCCCCACGGCCTCCATGGGAACCTCGGATTTCCACTTATATTCTCTGCACATGTCAGCCTCATTGCTACTGTGCACCCCTTTCATTTGGCATGCTTGCAAGCCCCATTGGTCGGTTCGCACTCAACCTCACCTTTGAGGAAGTGCTCCCTTTCCTTTCCTGACACATCCCTTTGGGACATGTCAGGCCTTTACCTCTTCCAGCAGATACATACCCCTGGTCCGTGCTAGTGTACTGCCACCTGTGTACACTATATAAACCCTGGTGGAACCGGCTGGAAACCCCAGCTAGTTCTACACAATCCACGCGTATCTACTGGCATCCAAGGAGCTCCCTTAGTCTTCAACTACCTCAAGACTTCACTTCACTCCTTGTGGTCTAAAGGTCGCCCTAAGACCTGCTTGCTAAAGTTCTGGACTTAGGACCATAGACTCTGTATCTACGTTGTCCAGTGAAGTCCCGACGACAGCTATCTCTTTGGCTTGCCACTGAGATACCGTGTGCGTTGTAACATCCAGTGAAGTCCTGACAACAGCTATCTCTTTGGCTTGCCACTGAGATACCATATGCATCGTAACACCCCTCCCCTTTTTCTTCATTCCTTTATCACTGGTACAACATCTGACCTACTTATCCCATCCTTTTAGGGGCATAGCCAGGTAGTGTTACAATTTCTCCTTTTTCCTCTTTTACTTTGTATTACTAAGCCTTGTGTTGACTCATCCAAGAGGCTGTACTTACTTATTAGTCATTTCCTTATTGCTGACCAACCTTCCCTCCCATTGGTATTGCTTATCATTTGCTTGGTCAGCGATTCCACCACCTTCCATCATATTCCACAATGTTCTATTCTTCATTTCAGAAATGTATATAAACTTGTCGTTGATCTGCATGTATTTTCCTAACTTTGACCTACTTGGTAATTCACCTGGTAGTCTCCTTGAAACCCCTTGAACTCTTGGACTTCTATAAGTCAATTGTGCCACTTTGAAGTGCACACTTTTGTTTTACCTGGAACTACCATTCAAAGTAAGGACAAACCTTTGAATCTACAAGCCTCAGCATATTCCTCTCCCTAAGAGGAACCCTTGACCCTAGAGGAACCCTTGACCCTATGTTTGACCAAGTCCTATGTTAGTACTTTGGTACAAACATAACAAAAGGTCAAGGTTCTCCTTGATGGCCTACCAATGACGTAGTTGCCACCATTCACCACAGACCCTCTTCCTCTGCCCAGTGGGGCCCTAGATCTCGCTGACAACCCTCCCCTGAACCTGCTGACTCCAAACCCTCTGAAAGCCATGAATCCCCTGCCCCCTCTGACCTTGACATCAACCTTGACCAAGACAAAGTGCTTGACCTTTCCCACCAGTTCTCAGCTTCCCTAAGGATCCCTTGATCCCCCACCCCTTGATCCCCTACTCCGTCATCTGGTTTTCTTGCTTCCCCCTTGACCCCCATTCCTGATCAGAACACCCTTCCCAGCTATGAGTACTTCCTCTACCTCGAAACCTACTTGTTATGATAATGGGAACCCCCATACCTTTTTCTTCTTTCAGATAGTTTTCCTTGTTGTTGTTGTCACTTGTCTTCTCCTCACTCCTCCTCCATCACCTCCCTTGTACAATGGGATACCACGTATAGACCAATACCAGGACTACCTTGCTACGCCTACCATTAGATCTAGAAGGTTATACTTCATATGGAACATCGCTCGTGCTCCTTAACACTTGCTCGCCACCCAGGTAGCCCCTAACACCGCCACTGCTTACCCATTGCCACATGGCTAAGCACTACCTGCACCACCGGTATTCCCTGTCAGCACTACATGCCTATCTAGGCATGTCCCAATGCTCTAGCCGCTCGCCCTCATCTGTGGCATCCTCAGGCTTGTGCCCACCACTGTCCTTTAGGTCTCCCTTTGTCCCACATCTGTGATGTGTATCACCATTCCCATTTAGGCATCACTCGGTACTTCTTGTGATCCGCAGTCGCCTTCCTGATCGGACGTCCTCGAGTCATCTCAGACTCTGTTCCACTTGCTCGGACCCTGTCCTCACTCTTGCCATCAGGCTTCCCCGACTTCACATCTATTACCACCAAGCCGCTCGATCTAGCTTGATAGCTTTCCCCATCAAGCGGATCCTTCCTTATTTGGCATTCCCATCTTCAGATGCAATGTCATCTTACCACCTCGCCTCGCATACCATATGCTCGCCTCATCAACCGCCTCAGTTGTGGAACAGGCTCCATTCCTCTTTCCATTCCTGGTGACCTCCTTGGACTTCCTAGAACTCCTTGGAGCTCATCCAGGCCTTTTATATTATATACATTTTACCTTTCCTTCCCGGGTGCACCCCTTTTGGTCACTTGCCCTTTATTTCCTTTCTCGTTGTGCTTCTGTAGTCGCACTCCTTCTGGCAACATAGTTGTTCCTTTCTGGGTGCACCCAATATATCCTAGCCCTGTAGTATATAAACCCGTGCATGTTAGAACTCAGCTCCTCAGCTAGTTCTACACAATTATACCTGCGATTACTGGTGTCTCCTTGCTCCCCTCTCAGAGACTGGGACTCTCCTGAGCTTCCCTGGTTCTACTTTGCCTAGGTTATGCTCGTAGCAACACCTCTTCATTGAGGTTTGTTGTTACTTGCATGAGACTCCAGTGCTCACACTGCGACAGTTGCCTTGCATCGTAACACTACTGAGCTAAGGATTGGTCTGTTACGATGCACACGGTATCTCAGTGGCAAGCCAAAGAGATACAGTAGCTGTCGTCAGGACTTCAACAGACAATGTAGATATGGAAGTCTATGGTCCTAAGTCCAGAACTCAGCAAGCAGGTCTTAGGGTGACCTTTAGACCACAGATGAGCGAAGCAAAGTCTTGAGGTTGTTGAAGACTTTAAGGCTCTCTGGAGTGCCAGTAGATACATGTGGATTGCGTAGAACTAGCTGGGGTTCCCAGTAGTTTCAGCAAGGTTTATATACCGTACAGGGGTGGCTGTACTCTAGCATGGACCAGAGACATGTATCTGCTGGAAGGGGAAATGGTCTGACATATCCCAGAGGGATGTGCCAGAGAAGGAAAGGGTTCACTTCCACATCCAGGCAGTTGAGTGAGGAGAAGTAAAAGAGACATGCAGGCATGCCGAAAGAAGTGGATGTGCAGCAGCAATGAGGCTGCAATGTGCTAGAGATGTAAGTGGAAGTCCGAGGCATCTGCAGAGGCAGAAGAGCTGCAGAGACCAAGGAAGGACAAAGGGCAACACTGCAATAGGTGGTGGCACAGAAAGGAAAACATGTATAAGTAAGGACAAACAAATGGAAACCTCACTGGTACTGAGGTAAGCGTTAAGTAGTTGGCTAACCCTTGGGGTTAAGGGTTCACCTATGGTAATCGTAGGTTAAGTGTTGTACCAGTGAGCAAGAAAGGAAGAAAAAGGACTGGGGGACCACTCTACCATAACACGGTCTCCCCAAACCATTCAATGCTTCCCACAACTTTGCTAAGGCCTGGATTCAGGCTGTCCAATTCTATCTTCTTGTTAATGAGAAAGTCTACAACAGTGACACTAAAAAGATAGCATTCACCTTGTCCTATATGACCAATGGATCTACCGCCACTTGGGCCTTCACCTTTAGACAAAAAACCTTCACCTCCACATCATCCAGACAACCCCCATCATTTGGCACCTTCGATGCCTTCATAAAAGCATTTGAAACTTCCTTCAACCAGAAGGATACTGTCACCTCTGCCATCGCCTGGCTCTTCACCAAGTGAATGAACCCAACTAAGAACAGAGAATACTCTCCTACCCTCCTAGAGTATACCTCAGAATTCCAGAACTACGCCACCCTGTCTGGGATTACTGATCCAAATGTCCTAACCATATGCCTCCTGTCATCCTCCATATGCTCCTGCCACCTCCCATATGCTTCTGTCATACCTCCCTTATCATTTGTTTCACTTCATAGTTACCATCTGTCACTTTCTACATACCCTCTTCTGATCTCAGTCCTGGTTTGTAGTATAAGTACTGCATCCTCCATCTGTAAACCTCAGTTTGTAAATCAACTAAGTTACTCCTCCTTGTCCAAGTCCTTCCCCAACTCCTCCCTTACTTTCCTCCATACTTCTTTCCCAAATATGAGGACATGAGATTCAGCAAGGGCACAACACATAAGTCCTGCACCAACATCCTTATCTGTTGAGTACCTCCTTGCTTCCCTACCCTCTGTTGGATCTCTGGTCCAACTTCATACTGACACCCTGGAACTCTGTCAGACTTGTACCTGAAGGAACTGGACTTGACACATATCACAAAAGATAGTCACATGCAAGAGCATTGCCTGACAATTATCAGTACAAATACAGACTACAATGTTAGCTGCCTGTACTTTATGAATTAGCATAGAAGCTCTCCCTTAGAGATGGCATGTGACCATGGGAACCTCACATAATTATATAAACAAGGACATATATACAGACACACACCTCACACAATGTATCATAGTAGCATACAGCCAATGCAGCCTACATGAACATCCACTGTAGCTATTATGTATAATGGACATTAACAGATCAGATTCATATATTAGATCCATGGATCTTAGATGGTGGAGACACCACTGATGTACCCACAGGTGAAATTCCCAAGGGACAGTGTTCTCACACCACATCCTCATGGTGTATGCACTGTAGATAGCATATTTGGACACATATGTCATACCCTAGGACCACATAGGTCACTGGGCATTCCCTTATTTAGATGTAGCATACTTATATAAGCTCACAAGCTCTGTACTATATAATGAGAGCCCAAGACAGCCTAAGCTCCCCAGCTTAGTCCTCTTGTATTTTCCCCAAAGTACAATTGTAGCATTAAGCCAATTCCAATCCTTTGTCTATTTCTCTGGTGACATCTTGATGATGTTGCCCTTTGCTCACTAGATTCTATCCCTAGTTCAAATGAAGCAACAGCTGTGGTGCAGTTGTCTAACAAAGGGGGTAATATTACAGTTGAGTGCACTCCCTTGCCCATGAGGTTATCTTTTTCCCCATTTTCCTTCACACCTATGACTTACTACAAAGATGATTGGTTAGTCTTCCCTGACATAGCAATAGTAGATACTCCAGAGCTTCCCTAAGTTGCTCCAGAACAATACTAATCAGACTATTCTCATTTCTTCCCTATCACCCTTCCTTCAGACATATTCTCCTTTCAGAAGTCCTTGGACTTCATAGCTGTCCCTTATGGCCAGCTTCCTCTTTCCCCTTCACCCTCACCCCTTGCCTTGGGTTCAGGGCTGTATTACTAGTTAAATAGCTAGGGACTTCACTGTATTTTCCCAGCTTATTCTACACAGTCTCAGTCTACTGTGTGTTGTCAGTAAGCTCACAAGACTTGTTCCTTGTCTTGCTCCCCTCCACTAGAATCATAAACCTTTGGAATCCACAAGGGGTAACTTGTTCCCTTGCTCATCATGCGCATGCTCCACCATCTACCTGAGAGAGACCCACCAGAGTTGCTCTCAGTGCCAGTTCTCTTTGCCATTCACCCCCTCGACCCCCTCTCATACCATTCTCTCATGGCTGTGCCCTACCATGCTCATCACCTGTCTTGAGTGCTCCTTAGCTCAATGATCCACAGTCAGGCTCACACATAACAGTATGTGTGTATATAATCCAACTTGTAGTGTACAGCAATCAGATTATCAATTGTGCATCTGAATTTTGTCAAGCCTGAATAGTGTTGTAGCAGCAAGACAAAGGTGTTCATGGTCATGCAGACTGATGTACAGTGGACAATGTTCAGTGTTGGTGGTGTAATTGTGGTTCCCTTCACCCCATGATGCTGTGTGCATATCACACCATGCAGTATTCTGCAGTTCCTCCAGCACCCAGATCTCACTGTGGATGTACAGTATCACACTAAGCAACATTCACGATTCCTTCAACCTTAAGATAATGCTGGAGGTATATCACACCAAGCAACACAACAACCTTGGATGAGATGGTTGGGCAGATGCTTGAGGTGATGTTCTTGCTGACCTCATTTCACTGTATACCAAGAATCAGCTACACCTCAAGCTGACCTCAGGAATCATTGGTCATCCATGTTTGCCAGACTGAGGCCTAGTGAGGCATGAGCAACGCCACAGTGCTAAGTCTTCAGATGAGCAGTTGCAAGCAGTGGCACAATTTCTCCTTTCTCCACTCCACCATCTCACCTCTCATCCTTGTCCACTTGTCCTCGCCCTTTCTTTGCAATTCCCTTTCCCCTCCTTACTCCACTCGCCTCCACTCAGCAAAGCCATGGCCAACCTGAATCTTGAGGTTCACCCCAACTGTAACAAATGCTTCATTTGCAACACTGGATAATGCATACAAAAGCCTACACAAGTGTACACATGTTCAAGACTCATAACAAGTCAAGGGACTTAGTCGTTTCCCTCCTTTTGTTTATACTTGTTTACATTTTTATGAATTCAAACTCCAATGCACCATGATAACGCCTACACACAGCTTCTATTTCTATCTCATTTCTGTGCTGTGCTTGGCTGTGCATCACTTCCATTTCATAGCTATGCTTCTTTAATTACTGCTTTGACTCATTCTGACTCCTCATGATTCATAATGACTCTTATCGCACAGCCTACTTAATTTCTGTCTTATCTATGACTCAGCTTGACTGTGCATTGACTGTGGATGACTCATACCCTATGCCTGGGGCTAAGGGTTACTTTGTATAGTAGTGTATCTCTAGATTTAGCCACAACATGTACATATATAGAAAGAGTATATAAATCCCCAGGAGTGACTGGACTCCCCAGTCTAGTTCTCTTGGAGATTTCCCTCCTACAGAGCACTTCCTCCTAGTTCCTAGTTGAACAACCTAGCAGCTTGAAAACTATGAGAGGTTGTTTCATTAGAACTAGACTCCTAACACCTACCTTGTTCATCTAGACTACTAGGATGAACATCACGTCTCAGTTCATCAAATACCTTGACACTCCACTATCTCCTCAACCACTGTTAATGCGGACAGTGAGTAGAGGTTATTACTCCTCTAGTTGGGCTCACACAGGCACCAGTGTCCAACAATACTTGTTGAACTCAGGTCATCCCTAGTGAGTATCCAAATCATGGTACATTTGTGAAGAAAGAGCAGGAGGAACCAACCCTAGAGAGAGGGTCTTTGAGTACAAGTTGTCCCAGTTTAGTATACCCACTGTCCGATTCTTCAAGCAGGTCAAGAACTCCTGCAACGCAGTTCTTGCATGATCTAGGGATAGAGCTGACCACCCAAGATTTGACAAGTCGCAACCCCGATCATTTACAAGCCCTTCACGTGATCTTTGGAGACCCACTCCCTTGGGCTCCAATCAAGTCAGAGACTTGCTCCTCCTCACCGACTAGCGACTCCCCTTCCTATGATCTGAATGACGTGCTGCCTATCAGCAGGCAATTAGTGGACTGTGCTAACCTCCACTATCAGAGGAGGCTTTTGGGAGATTACATAGAGAATTGGAGGCTAGAAGTAAAGAGAGAGCCACCCGTGAGAGAAGGAGGTTTTGATTGGGATCAACCAGCAGTCTCATCACCTTCCCTACCCATCAGACCACCCCCAGCCCTGAAAGGCTGGTTGATTGCATACGAGGTGGAAGAACTGGAAGAGAGGCCAGTTAAGAGAAGAAGAGTACCATTCCTGGTTCCCATTATTCAAAGGAACCAATGTATCACTAGGATTAATCTCCAGGCAGAGCAGCACTGAGATTACAGAAAGCTCGCCAGTTTTTAGTTTTTCTTTACAGAACTTTTCCTCCATTTTCATGTTCTACTACATGATCCAACTTCTCATTGTACTACTAGTAACAAAGATTGTTTGGATATCGAATTGGGACATTGATTTCACAGTAGCTGCAGGAAAGGTCTGGAGCATCCAAGTTCAAGGAAAAATCGAGCGTAGAAAGAAACAAGTCAATGTAGAGTCAGTCAATGGACCAAAGAAACTCATATTACCTTGTGGTTATTGATGACTCCCATTATCATCATCATCATTGTCTAGCTCTTCAAGCAATGACACCCTTCCCTCTAACTCCATAAATGGTTACCACTTCCCACCCAAGGGTTGTTACAAAGGTACCATCAACGGAAGAAAATTTTACACTGGTTCACACAGAAGGTGTTTTTGTTACAGTCAAGCACCCCGCCTCTCAGATGAGGCTATTGTTTTCCCCTTTTTCCTTCACCCCAGTAACTTACTTCAAAGACAACTGGCTAGTCTTCCCAGATATACCTATAGTCAACACACTGGAGCTCCCTTAGACCACTCCAGACCCCTCTCTCCCTTTCTTGAACGCCCACAGATTTCCTTATCTAACCCATGGATTTCTTTATCTAATCTGCAGATCTCCTTTCCACACCCACAGATTTCCTTCTTTCTTTTCTGGAAATCCGCAGACTTTCTTTCCCTTTAGGAAACCCACAGATCTTTCCCTTTCCAGAAACCTGCAGACTCCGCAGCTCACCCTTATGGTGAGCTTCTTCTAAACCCTTTGACCTTCCCCTTTGCCCCATTTCTTGACCCAGGGCTCAGGGTTGTATTACTAGATAAATAGCTAGGGACTCTGTTGTATTCCCTAGCTTATTCTATGCAGTCTTGGTTTTACTGTGTGTTGTCCTAAGCTTGCAAAGCTGCATTCCTTGCTTTGCTCTCTAGAATCTTAATCCTTTGGGATCCACAAGGGGTAACTTGTTCCCTTGCCCATTGCCCATGTCCTCCTTGTCTGCACAAGTGAGACCTATCAGTGGTTGCGCTTGCTGCCAGCTCTCTCTGCCATTTGCCACCTCAATCCTCCCATTCCCTATTCCCTCACAGCTTTTCCATGTAAAGCCCATTGCTCGTCTTGAGTGCTACTCAGCTCAATGACCTGCAGTAAGGCCCACGCATAACAAAAGAATAAGCTGCCCCCTACATCGCCTACTATTCAGTAGCAGCAACCCCCACCCTCCACCACCACGTTCCAAGTCCCCAGTCCAGATGACGACGACTCGTTTGTAGACGATCAAGAAGCAAGACAAGCTGCTGCCCTTGCCACTGCCTCCCATCAGAACAAACTCTGCAACCAAGAGTTAGAACAACAGTTCCAGGCCAGAGAAGAGCGGCTTCATATTGAGGAAGAAGACAGGAGATGAAATGAATGGTATGAACAAGACCATTGTAGGATCCCTTGGATCTCTACAGTTGTAGGTCCCAGATTCCCAGATACTGAACATTCCATAGGTACCGTCAAAATACGCATACCCGTCGTCGTTCCGTGTCTGTCAAAGCGTGTCCCAACAAAGTACGTATGTATTTCCATCCACTTGACCCAATCCGTCAATCTGGTGCAGTCGGATTGGCGGGTTTCCATTCCATTTTATTTTCTTATTCATTTGAACTCGTACGATGTACCATATAGTGCCCCAAACCTTCCGTACCGCGCGTACTATATACAAACCAGACCCGACTACTTACATTACCCTACATTAGTGGCGTTTTAGTGGCGCCACAGACAATTACCGTAGTAAAAGCCCTCAGGCATGGCCTGCGCTACAAAAACTATGAGGACAGTTAGAATAGACACTTTCCTTTTGGCCAAATCTCTGTCAGAAAACTGCCACCACTCTTTCTTTTTTTCGTCTTTCAATTCCGGTCCTTGTCCTTGACTGGAAATGTTCGTTTTCAATCCGGAGACTCATTCCGGTAGTCCGAACTCGCCCAGAAACCCGTGTTTGCGTCCGTCGATGCTGAGGTGCATTCCTAGCAATCCGCCCGTCGTTGATATCCTACAGAACCCCTTGGGACGAGAAATACTCACCCAAACTTTTGTTTTGTTGAAACAAGAGAATCTGGAAGGTAACACCTCTTAACCACTTTTCTTTCTCTTCACCGTGCTCACAGAAGGATAGCTGGAAGTGGTAGTCCATCGTCTGGGTCTGCTACTCTGACTGCTTGTATACCGGTACCAGCCCAGACACCTGTTTGGGGAGATCAGGTACCAGCCCCGACTCAAAACCCACCAGAGAGGGTACCAGCCCCTGCTCACCCTACTGGCTCCCCTCTAGCCATTGCTAGCCCAAGGAGCCTAGTACCCATTGGAAACCCTGATATACACCTCCCTGGGGAAGATAGTGATCAGTCTGACCACTACTCTGATGCTGACAATACTAGTAGTGACAAAGAAGCAGATATGGGGAAAGAATCACTACCTAAGGAGTTTTCTGGCAAGATCTCAGATGCCAATTGGTGGATCTCTGCCATGAGTACCTTTGCTGTTGCCAAGAAGGACAAATACTCCGATTATGACCTGGTGGCCATAGCCTTGTCAAAAATGCCTGAGGGACAAGGGAAGACATTTGCGGAAGGATACTATGCTAAGGGGGCTGACGACCCCAACACTTGGATGAAGTGGAACAAATTTGTGGAGGAATTCAAAATCACCTTTGCCATGAAGGGTGATGAAGTGGAAGCGTGACAACAGTTGCGCACCTGGCGCATGCTACCAAAGAATGGACCATCCTTGTCCTCCTTTACCCGATATCAAACCTGCTTCTCCCTTCTGGCAGGACAGGCAAAGATTAAGGAAGAAGCCACCCTCTGCAACTTCTTCACCAGAGGTCTCCACCCCAAAATCATGAAGATTGTCTTGAGCGGTAGGGAACCTACCACCCTCAAAGACTGGATCTCCCGAGCCTTGTCGGCCACCCAACAACTAGCTAAAATTTCCAATTACCAACAAGGCCAATACTCCGCACCTTGTAATTACTGCGACCCGAACGCAATGGACGTCGATGCCATCACTCTATCCCCCACCGAAAGAGCTTGTCACATGAAAGAAGGGCAATGCTTTATCTGCCATGCTGAAGGATGCTCCACCCGAAAGCATCGGAAGGGTAATGAAGGACCTTCCCATGAGTGTAAAAACTGAGGCCTGTCACCAAGAGGCTCACCTTCTGCATCAGGATCTGGAAGAAGCAAGCAGACGAGAGCCATCTCCACTGAATCACAGTTGGAGAAGTATATCTGGACTTTGAAAGAGGGCAAGAAGGGAGATGATGAAGTCCTTCAAGTCCTCAAAACATGTTTTGAACCTGACTACCAGGGAGAAGAAGAGACCCCTAACTCCCAGATGGACGTCGATGAGGAAAGAATTGTGAACATAAATGTATGCTTGATAGTATTAGGAAAGGACAGGGATTTTTAGAAGAGAGGTGAGCGGCAACATCTCTAACCTCTCCACAGTACCCCTCTGTAATTATATCCACCAAAGATCGATCAATACCAGTCCCAATTTCCATATCTTTGGTGGGAGGGGGAAGCATTGCAACCACTATGGCCCTCATCGATAGCGGTGCTACCAAAAACTTCATTGATTATGCCTTTGCCAGGAGGAACAAATTCCCATTCAAATGTATCAAAACCCCGCTCTGCACCATCAATGCTGATAGAACTATCAACTGCAAGGAGAATATCCTCTTCAAGACCTCCTTGATTATACGAATTGGAGATCACAAAGAAGAACGAGACTTTCTCATCCTTGCCAGCGGAAAAGAACAGAATGTCATACTAGGAATGACCTGGCTCTCCGAAGTAAATCCGACCATCAACTGGTCCACCAGAAGTATATTCCTTTTTCAGAAACCCTATCAGCAGAAGATCAATGATCACAATATGCTAGCACAGCGCTACCTCATCAGATATCTAGGCCTGGACCCCAACAACAAACTGGCCAGGTTATATGAATGACAATTTGTAGAAGAGCAGATGTTTATCCAGAAAATGACCCTCTCTACCACTCTGGCCCAATAGGCTGACCATGCCAAGAAAGTGCTGCCAGATGCATACAAAAGGTATGCCAACGTATTTGTGGACAGAGAAGCCACCACCCTTCCTCCCATACGAGCCTTTGATCATATGATTACTACCAATGAAGGCTTCTCCCTGAAATGTGCCAAAAACTACCCCCTCAATCCCGAAGAACTAGAGGCTTGCAGAAAGTTTGTTGACAAAAACCTGAAAAGCAGTAAAATCCAGCCGTCAAAATCCCTGCAAGCCACCCCCTTCTTTTTTGTACAAAAGAAGGATGGGAAGCTGCAGCCGTGTCAGGATTATCGATATCTCAATTCCCAAACCATCAAAAACACATATCCTCTACCTCTAATAGGAGACCTCATTGATAAACTCAAGGGGTCTTCAAATTTCACCAAGATGGATGTGCATTGGGGATATAACAATATTCGGATTAAACCAGAAAACAACTGGAAGGCAGCCTTTGTCACTCCGCTAGGACTTTTTGAACCCACTGTTATGTTCTTTGGGCTATGTAACTCACCGGCCATGTTTCAAGCATTCATGGACCACGTATTCAGGGATTTCATTGCAGAAGGGTGGCTGATTATCTACATGGATGACCTCCTAATCCACTCTGTGGATCCAGTGCTTCATGCGGAACACACTCGGAAAGTGCTCCAATGCTTCCAGGAGCAACAACTGTTTTTGAAACTTGACAAATGCATGTTTGATGCAACAGAAGTCGAGTACTTAGGAATGATAGTGGGGAAGAACTCAGTTCACATGGACCCCACCAAGTTGACTGCTATCGAGCAATGGGAACCCCCGAAGGATGTAAAGGCAGTCTATTCATTTATAGGATTCTGCAACTTCTACAGAAAGTTTATCCCTAGTTTTTCCAACCTTGCCCAACCCCTACTAGACTTAACCAAGAAAGATACCCCTTGGGAGTGGACTGATGACTGGATACGAGCCTTCCACAGGATCAAGGAGACATTCACTTGCCAACCAGTCCTGGCTCTATCAGACACCACCCAGCCTTTCTTTGTCATGACCAATGCTTCCCTCACCACATCGGGCAGAGTACTAATGTAGAAAGACATGAATGGAGACCTCCACCCTTGTGCCTACCTCTCCCACAGCTTCATCGAAGCAGAGTGGAATTACGATATCTATAACCATGAGCTACTAGTGGTCATCCAGCTCTGGAGGAGTGGTGCCATTATCTCATGGGCACCCTCCACCCCGTCTCAATCCTAACGGATCATAAGAACCTGACGTATTTCCACGAGCTGAGAAAGCTGTCTCGATGACATGCTCGCTAGAAACTATTCCTGCAGGATTTTGACCTGCATTTTACACATGTCTCCGGCTCCCAGATGGGCCCCGCCGATGCCCTCTCCAGGAAGGACCATGTGGACACCAGCATAGATAATGCAGAGGTCACCCTCCTCCCTCTGGATGTGTTTACCCAGAGTTTAGACCTCGCAATTGCCAAAAGGATTGCGGATTCCTCTCTGAAAGACCCTCTCATCGTTGACGCCATGAAGGCCATTTCCCTCAGAACTTCCCTCTTCCCCCGCACATCACCCGATGACTGGAAACTTGATGGCGGAAAGCTTTATTTCAAGAATCAGCTGTACATCCCTGTGGGATAATAAACTGACCTTGTCTGCCTCATTCACGATAATCTGGGTGGTGGTTACTCTGGACATTTCTGCACCATCAATCTGCTCAAGCAGGACTACTGGTGGCCCAGCCTTGCCACCTTCGTCTGGCAGTTTATATCCAGATGTGCCCACTGCCAGCAGAACAAGGTCGACACCCACCCCAGCACACCACCCCTGGCGCCAATTGCCTCTGCAGCTACTCACCCATTCCAGGTTGTCTCCACTGATTTGATCATGGGTTTACTGCCTGTCCAAGGCTTTGACAGTGTTTTGGTCATGGTTGACCATGGCCTTACAGAGGGGGTGATTTTCTGCCCCTGTACCTCTGCCATCAACACAGAGGGAGTTGCTAAACTCTTTTTTGACCATGTGTTCAAGTGATTTGGCTTGCACAACAAAGCTATTTCTGATTGAGGCCCCCAGTTCACCTCTGCATTCGCATGAGAGCTTGCTAGACTGCTCTCCTATGATGTAGCACTATCCACCGCCTACCACCCGCAGACTGACAGAGAAACTGAATGAGTAAACCAGAAGTTAGAGACCTATCTGCAGCTTTTCTGCAATGGGAACCACACAAAATGGGTCGACCTCTTGACCTTTGCTGAATTCCACCACAACTCAGTTGCCCATTCTGTCATCCAGAAATCCCCATTCTCCCTTATGATGGGTTATGAACCCTGCTCCTATCCTCCTCTTGGAAAGATCTTTCTCCCAGTGCTCGAAACCCACCTTGAGCAAATTCGGTCTGCCAGAAGCAAAGCACTTGCTGTGCATGACACTGCCTGCCATCACGTCCTAGAAAGGACAACTTCGAAGTTTGTACCTTGGAAGGGAGGAGACCACATTTGGCTGTCTTCGAAGAACCTTGCCTGGTGGTACCCCACCTGAAAACTGTCTCCATGGAAGGAAGGCCCATTTGAAATCCTGAAGGTCCTCTTGCTGTTGGCCTATCAGTTAAAATTACCTCCGCAGTGGAAAATACATGATGTTTTCCATGCCTCCCTGTTATCATCCTATCGGGAAACACCTGAACACGGACCCAGTTACCTAAATCCTCCTCCCAATCTAATCCATGGAGAAGAGGAATTTGAAGTTGACAAGATAGTCAAGCATCGCAGTATCAAAGGTTGGAGACAATACCTCGTGATGTGGAAAGGGTACAGCCTGTCAGAAGCCACCTGGGAACCCAAGCAGAATTTGCGGAATTCCACCCCTTTGCTCAAAGCTTATAAGCTTGCCCACAAATGCTGAAATTCCCAATTCCTTTTGTCCTCCCCTTACCCAGATGGCCATTGAACAACCCTGTTGTGATTCGTCATGTGCCTACATGCATAACCATTATTCCATGCCTAAGTCCTTTGCTCTACACTATGCTTGAGTGGTAGTATACACTCGGACCCTAATCCTAGGACGTTGTACAGGAGTTCTACATACTCCATTTCTTTTTCGCTTTGTTTGTACATGTTTATCTTTTTATGGAACTCCGATCCAAACTCCGACCGTACTGATGTACCAGTTGTTTGGCTATGTTTACATTATTATGTGAGATCACCATTTGCGATTCGCTTCCATGTTTCATCATTCTTCTTTTAATTTCTGCTCGACACATGTATTACATATGCTTCTCTTCTTCTTTTAATCACTGTCATGCTTCCATTCTACATGCGTCTCACCTCACATCTTTAATCTCCATTGTTTGTAGCATACAAACAGTAGAGTAGTATTTAAGCAATGCCAGACCAACCAAGAACTCCAGTCAAGTTCTCTGTTGGATTCCTCAACTTTGCTCACTTGTCCCCTCTATTGAGTGATAGTGGTCTAACCTAGGATTTATCTTGGGTTGCAACAAACCCCTTCCTCTTATCCCTGCTGTCCCTGCTGTTCATGCCAATTGCCTTCCTACCCAAGCCCGATACTCCCTCTATGCTGTCGTCCTCAAGTCCCCCAGACTCTTGGAGCTCCTCACCGAAACTGGATTCGTTAGTAATGACCAGTTCCTTTCAGGGCTCATCAGCATCTTCCATAGACATGCTCACATTTGTCAAGTGCATGCCAAACATGAGACGCATTATCGTGAGGGAGTGTTCAGTATCCACAATGCCCCCATGGCGAAGGCTGTGGTTGGCCTCCGTCGCGAAATCCTTGCCATCCTGGATGACGCACAACTTGCCTTCACCATCAACCAACTTGAGCCTCAGCTCATCGCGCACCTCCTCTGTCCCCTCCTCCTCTGTCTCTCAGCTACCAAGCAGAGAGCTTATTTCACTCCTGAGGGAACCTCCAGGCCCATGTCACCTATTCCTGTCCACCCTCCAAGAGGTATATCCAGTAATCCCACCTCTACCTCTTCCATCTCCAATCCATTGACGACTGTCTCCTCGCAGACGAGAGAACTCACCCCCGCCACCACAATCGCTGGCTCTGGACATCCCACTCCAGCTGCCACCCCCACTTCCTCACCTTCCCCTCCACTACCCATGACCGGCAGCAGCAGCACCATACAACCCCATCAGCTCATGGCAGCAGAGCCTACAGTCCACCCTCTCAGACATACTGGTCCAAGCTGCTCTATCAGGAGATGACCAGTCCCCCTACTCGTTGTTGGACTTCCAACCTCCTTGCTTGCTCCCTCCTACCAACTTCTCCCCACTGCTGGATCCAGGGGAAACCCTATCAACATTGACGCACCAGCTGCCTCCACCAACATTCAGCACACCTCCCCTCTCAATACACACTGCTACCAGTGCAGCAACACCTCCCACTGGCGCATGGATTGCTCTGACTACAGATGCCCCTTCTGCCACATATCAGCTTCCAGTGACACCCAGGCCTCTTGCCCACAATGCCGTTGTGGCAATTGTGACGTCCTCGGACATATTGTGGACAACTGTCCCCACCCTTGTAACAACCCATTCCCCTGTCGACCCTGGACATGGAACGAGGGGTCCAATGACGACTATGAGATCAACGAGGGAGACCAGTCCGGCCCTGACTGCTGAAGTTGTAGCTGCAGTGCAGCTGCCTAATGAAGGGGATAATGTTACAGTCAAGCACTCTGCCTCTCAGATGAGGCTATTGTTTTCCCCTTTTTCCTTCACCCCAGTAACTTACTTCAAAGACAACTGGCTAGTCTTCCCAGATATACCTATAGTCAACACACCAGAGCTCCCTTAGGCTGCTCCAGACCCCTCTCTCCCTTTCTTGAACGCCCACAGATTTCCTTATCTAACCCATGGATTTCTTTATCTAATCTGCAGATCTCCTTTCCACACCCATGGATTTCCTTCTTCCTTTTCTGGAAACCTGCAGACTTTCTTTCCCTTTAGGAAACCTGCAGACCTTTCCCTTTCTGGAAACCTGCAGACTCCACAGCTCACCCTTATGGTGAGCTTCTTCTAAACCCTTTGACCTTCCCCTTTGCCCCATTTCTTGACCCAGGGCTCAGGGTTGTATTACTAGATAAATAGCTAGGGACTCTGTTGTATTCCCTAGCTTATTCTATGCAGTCTTGGTTTTACTGTGTGTTGTCCTAAGCTTGCAAAGCTGCATTCCTTGCTTTGCTCTCTAGAATCTTAATCCTTTGGGATCCACAAGGGGTAACTTGTTCCCTTGCCCATCGTCTGCATCCTCCTTGTCTGCACAAGTGGGACCTATCAGTGGTTGCACTTGCTGCCGGCTCTCTCCACCATTTGCCACCTCAATCCTCCCATTCCCTATTCCCTCACGGCTTTTCCACATAAAGTCCATTGCTCATCTTGAGTGCTACTTGGCTCGACGACCCGCAGTAAGGCCCACACATAACAGTTTTTACGAACAAACAGCATCTGACCAAGAGCACTACCAAAGGGAATGTGCAGAGGCTGAAGAAAACTATACAGAGAGTTGGAACCAAGACGTTAATGCTTGGCATCCCTGGACCACAGACGAACAAGCTTGGGAGAACACCCCAGAGGTATCAGCAGAAGGTCTCCCAGACTTAGAAACATCCACCCCCACCACCACTCAGTTCTACCAACAGTGGGGACAGGTAGATCCAATGTATTGGTCAGCAGAAAGACTTGACCTTTGGAGGCAATTACCATTTGCCCTCACATCAGAAGAAGAATTGGAATTGTGAGAGCAAGAAGTAATCAATCAGATTCATTGCCTCGCTCATTCTGTCCCCTTCATAGAAGAAGTTCCACGTGTTCACTTAGACAGTGACATTTATGAAGACTAAGCGGAAAATTTCTTCCCACACCCAAGTGCATGCCCTGTTCCATTTGCAAATCATTTACAAGGCTTTGTAAATGTAGTACCCTGCCTTCTGACCAAAATCCACACAGCTGCTGGAACATTTCAAGGATTTGTAAACCAGCTTGACAGAACTTTTGGAGCATTCATCGAAGCTCTAGAAGACTGAAATGGCGAGAAATTTCAATCAAATCATAGATGTGATTTCAGATGATGACTTAGCACCAGAAGTAAAAACTGCTCTAAAAGACAAATTCCAAGTTGCAAAAGATGAAGCATACAATCTCAGGTTGTTGAGTGAAGGTTTGAAAACAGAATTAGAAGAAATGAAAAACACTGTAAAAACCCTAAAAGATATAATAGAAGACCCTGCTCTTTAAGGAGGAGCAGTGGGAGCACAAACAGGAAGAAGAGTAGAAGTATTTGCAGATCCAGGAGAGTACAATGGATCTGTTGTGAAATTTGAAGAATGGTGGACAAAAATGAAAGCTTGGTTGGACATCAATCAAAGCTCCATTTTCCCAGAATCATATAATGTGGTGTTACAGTAGAGCAGTTGTTACAGTAGAGCAGTCCCCCAGCCCTTTTTCCTCTTTCCTCAATCACTGGTACAACACTTAACCTACAATTACCATAGGCGAACCCTTAACCCCAAGGGTTAGCCAACTACTTAACACTTACCTCAGTACCAGTGAGGTTTCCATTTGTTTGTTCTTACTTACACATGTTTTCCTTTCTGTGCCACCGCCTATTGCTGTTATGGTAGAGTGGTCTCCCAGTCCTTTTTCTTCTTTTCTTGCTCACTGGTACAACACTTAACCATACTTACACTACAATTACCATAGGCAAACCCCTAACCATAGGGCTAGCCAACCCCTCACCGCTTACCCCAGTACCAGTGAGGTTTTCCTTTGTTTGTCTCTACTTACATATGTTTCCCTTTCTGTGCCACTGCTCAATGCAGTGTCGCCCTTTGTCCTTCCTTGGCGTCCACAGCCTCCACAGCTTCCATGGACTCCTCGGATTTCCATTTATATCACTTGCGCATGGCAACCTCCTTGTTGCCTTGCACTCGCTTCTTCTGGCATGCTTGCATGCCTCTTTTGTCTCTTCACACTCAACCATGCCTTTGTGGAAGTGCTCCCTTTCCTCTTCTGACATATCCTTTTGGGACATGTCAGACCATTTCTCCTTCCAGCAGATACATGCCTCTGGTCCGTGCTAGAGTACAGCCACTCCTGTACCCTATATAAACCTTGCTGGAACTGCTGAGATCCCTCAGCTAGTTCTACGCAATTCACACGTATCTACTGGCATTCCAGAGAGCTCTCCAAGTCTTCAACAACCTCAAGACTTTGCTTTGCTCTTCTGTGGTCTAAAGGTTGCCCTAAGACCTGCTTGCTGAGTTCTGGACTTAGGACTATAGACTTCCGTATCTATGTTGTCCAGTGAAGTCCCGACGACAGCTATCTCTTTGGCTTGCCACTGAGATACCATGTGCATCGTAACAAAAGAACTAGCTACTCTTCTACCCTGAGGTTGCTACTAAGCTTCCCCACTTTGTCACCACGGAGGAAGACTCGAGATACGATGACCTCTCTCCTGAGGATCGTGCCTTCTATATCGCCCAGGACAAGAAAGGCAAAGCAGCGCTCAAACAGATCGCAGATAACAAAGCCCAAGTTCAAGAACGACTACTCCCTGGTTCCTCCTCTCTTTCTGTCACTGAAAGAGACGCCGCTGAAGTCGCCCGCTGGACTCAAACCCGCATTGAAAGACAGCGCTCTCAAGAATCATCCCCTTTGCCTTCTCCCATTCCTGCACCTACCCCCTCTCTTAGTCACTCCACGAAAAAGTCCAGCAGGCCTGGATTTAATCCAACAAGCAGTCGCCCACACTCAGGTGCTGGTGTAACAATTCCTGAGAGCAGGTCCAAGTCCCATAGAAGACTCACCGAAATTCCTGCGTCTGGTACCGCCCTCTCAGCTGAAGGAACATTAATTCCAGACCCCAACGTATGCATCCATGGGATTGACTCTGACATCGAAGAAGAAGAATCAGATGATGACATGGGCAAAGAGTCATTACCCTGCGACTTCTCCAGTCGAGTAGAAGATGCTAACTGGTGGCTGCAAGCAATGGCAGCTTGGCGCCAGATCAAGCATGACAAGTTGGAGGATGCCGAAGTTGTTACGACGCACACGGTATCTCAGTGGCGAACCAAAGAGATAGCTGTCGTCAGGACTTCACTGAACAACGTAGATGCAGAAGCCTACGGTTCTAGGTCCAGAACTTAGCAAGCAGGTCTTGGGGCGACCTTTAGACCACAGAAGAGTAAGCGGAGCCTTCGGATTGGTGAAGGCGGAGCGAGCTCTTTGGATGCCAGTAGATACGCGTGGATTGCGTAGAACTAGCTGGGGTTTCCAGCCAGTTCCACCAGGGTCTATATAGTGTACACAGGTGGCAGTACACTAGCACGGACCAAGGCTCAGTATCTGCTGGAAGAGGCAAAGGTCCAGCGCATCCTAAAGGGATGTGCTGGAAGAAGAAAGGGAGCACTTCCACAAAGGTGTGGTTGAGTGCAAACTGACAAAAGGGGCATGCAGACATGCCAGACGAAAAGGGAGCGCAGCAGCAATGAGGCTGGCATGTGTCAAAGATAAAGATGGAAGTCCGAGGTTCCCGCGGAGCCATGGGGCCGAGGGGAACCTGGGAAGGACAAAGGGCGACACTGCATCGAGCAGTGGCGCAGAAAGGAAAACATAAGTAAACAAGGATAAAGAGATGTAGACCTCACTGGTACTGAGGTAAGCGGTAAGTAGATGGCTAACCCTGTGGTTAGGGGTTCGCCTAAGGTAATCATAGGGTAAGTAGGGTTAGATGTTGTACCAGTGAGCTAGGAAAGAAGAAAAAGGCGAGGGGGACCGCTCTTCCGTAACAGAAGTAGTCACTATGGCATTAGCAAAGATGGGCAAAGGACAAGGCCGCATATTCGCTGAAGGATACTATGCAAAACTTGCTAAGCCTGTTACTCACCCAGGCTTCAACACCTGGGGAACCTTCTCCACCGAATTCAAGAAGGCCTTTTCCACCAAGAATGAATCAGTGGATGCCCGACGAAAGCTCAGCAACCTCTGCATGAAAGGATTATCCACTGAGGCACTCAAAGATTATACGACCCAGTTCAACCTCCTCCTTGGCCTTTCTGGCATCACTGATGTAAACATGATCAATGATGCCTACTGCCAGGGTCTACACTATGCCTTAGTCAGAGATATCCTTTGCAGAATGGAGCCCACTATGCTAGACGGATGGATGACCGCTGCCAGTAACCACACCCAGGCTCATGAACGCCTCCGAGACTTCCATCGAGGAGGATTTCAGTCAGCCCGCCATGATCCCAACGCGATGGATGTAGACAGAATCAACCTCACCGGTCCTGAGCAAGCTCGTCACAATTGGGACTGCCTCTGCTACATCTGTCACAAACCAGGATGCATTAGTTGAAACCACCCAGGGCACAGAAACTACAGACAGCCCATGCAGTGCAAAAGTTCCACTCCGATCCCCTCCACTTCCTCAACTTCTACCCTGAAGAAATCAGAAAGGTTCAGGACCATGCAAATGAGTGCCTCCTCCTCTCCAGACCCCCTAGATGCCTACATAGCTGATCTGGAAGGAGGACAGAAAGATAGAAAGGAGATCCTCCAGGTTCTCAAAGAATGCTACGATGAAGATGCCAAAGAACCACACACCACCTATGAGGTCAAACAAGTCAACCGCATTTGTGTTGGAAAGAATTTTTAGAAAGGAGACTTGCCACAACATCTTGCTCTCCTACTCTCCCAACTGTAATAGTATTAAGGAATGAGAAATCTGTGTTCATCCCAGTTTCTCTTTCTCTAGTTGGGAGCAAATCTGTTGTCACTGCACCCGCCCTCATAGACTGTGGAGCAACTTCATGCTTCATCGACTATGCATTCGCCAAGAAACACAAACTGCCATTCACTCGTCTCACCAGGCTGGTCACCGCTACTAACGCAGATGGAACCATTAATAAGATGGGAACGATAACCCATAAGGTCCGCCTTCATATCCAGATTGATGAAGATGAGGAAGATTGGGACTTCCTCATACTCTCCAGTGGAAAACAACAGAGCATCATTCTCGGAATGACTTGGTTAGGAGACCGAAACCCAACGATAGACTGGAGTAGTTGGAAAGTATCTGTAAAACCTCCATCATTGGTCAAGAGGAAACGCAACAGCCAGGAAGCCTTAGCACAACAGTACCTGCTACAGTACCTACATCTGGACGTCAACAACAGGCTAGCTAAAGCCTACCTTACGAGATTCGAAAGGATGCCTGCTCACATCCGAAAAATAATGTTGTCGACTACACTGGCCCAGGAGACGGCCAAAATTATGAAAACCATTCCAAAGGAGTATCAACAATTCGCTGACATATTCATCAATGAAGAGGCAACTGAACTTCCCCCATCCCGGCCCTTCGATCATGAAATCAAATTACTCCCCTCCTTCATTCCAAAGCGTGCTAAGAACTACTCCCTCAACCCTGACAAAATCAACGCTTGTCAAAAGTTCGTAAATGAAAATCTAGCAAATGGGAAGATCCAACCATCTACCTCCCCTCAGATGGCCCCCTTCTTCTTTGTGGCAAAGAAAGATGGGAAGCTCTGCCCTTGCCAGGATTATCGATACCTTAACAGTCATACAGTCAGGAATGCATATCCCCTTCCCTGCATTTCCGACCTCCTCAACAAGTTGAAAGGGTCATCAATATTCACCAAACTAGATGTCCGTTGGGGGTACAACAACATCCTGGTCAAACCCGAAGACTGGTGGAAAGCCACTTTTATCACACCATTTGGGCTCTTTGAGCCAACAGTGATGTTCTTTGGAATGTGTAACTTGCCCACCACCTTTCAGGCATACATGGATGACACCTTCGCTGATTATATCACAGAAGGATGGCTCATCATCTACATGGATGATGTCCTGATCCACTCCTCTGATCCAGAAACCCACAGAGCGTGCACTGAAAAAGTCCTACAACGATTCCACGAACAACACCTCTATCTCAAATCCGAGAAGTGTTCTTTCAACATGATCAAAGTCAAATACCTCGGATTCGTGGTCTTGAAGGACAACATTAAGATGGATCCCACCAAACTCGCAGCCATTGAAGAGTGGACTGCCCCAAAAGACATCAAAGCCATCAGATGGTTCATCAGGTTTTGCAACTTCTATCGAAAGTTTATCCCCACCTTCTCCAACATTTGCAAACCCCTCCATGATCTCATGTGCAAAGGCGCAACCTGGACCTGGGGAACAGACCAGGAATGAGTGTTTCGAATGCTGAAGAATGCCTTCCTCAAGCAACTAATACTGTGCACTCCCAATGTATCCCAACCCTTCTTTGTCATGACCGACACCTCCCTCACCGCAGCTGGAGGAGTCCTCATGCAAAAGGATGTCAACGGTGATCTCCACCCCTGTTCCTACATCTCCAAGACCTTCAGGTCGGTGGAGTGAAACTACGACATCTACGACCAGGAACTACTCACAGTCATCATGGCTTTGGAGGAATGGCGGCAATACCTACGGGGAACTGGTCACCCTGTCTCTGTCCTGACCGACCACAAGAACTTGACCTACTTCCGCGAACCTCGGAAGTTGTCTCGTCGCCACGCTCAGTGGCAAATGTTCCTACAGGACTATGACCTGACCTTCACCCACCTCCCAGGAACTGCTATGGGCCCTGCTGATGCCTTGTCCAGGAAGGATGAGGTCGACACCTCTCACGATAATGTTGCCCTCTAACTCCTTCCTGATGAGGTCTTCGCTTGCTCACTCGACCTCACTATTGCCGACAAAATTGCTGCCTCTACTCCCTCCGACCCAGTGGTCATCTCCACCCTCCAAGCCATGCACAAAGGCTCCTCCCTACTTCCCCGCACCTGCCCGGATGACTGGGCTTTCGATGGCCACAACTTGACCTATCTCGGCTGGACTTATGTCCCTGAGGACTGCCATCAACCCCTCATCTCCGGAATTCACAACTCTCCCCATGGGGGACACGCAGGCTTTGCTCGGACGCTTGCCTTGCTGTCCCATGACTATTGGTGGCCCGGGATGTCCACCTTTGTCCACCAGTATATTGCCGGCTGTGCCCCTTGTCAGCAGATGAAAGTTAATACCCACCCGACAAAACCCCCCTTGTCCCCTATTCCCACTACTGCCACCCGCCCCTTCCAACACATCTCCATGGACCTCATCTCCGGCCTTCCTCCGACAATGGGGGGGCTGGACTCTGTGTTGGTCGTGGTGGACCACAGCCTTACCTGGGGGGTGATTCTCATGCCATGTTCCAAAAACATCTCTGCCAAAGGGGTCGCCAAGCTCTTTTTCACTCATGTTTTCCCACACTTCGGGTTACATGACCGTGTCATCTCTGATCATGGACCACAGTTTGCCTCCACTTTCACACTCGAACTCTCCAAGCTCCTACACTATGATGTCGCTCTCTCCACTGCATATCATCCACAGACAGATGGAGAAACCGAACGTGTAAACCAGGAGTTGGAAACCTTCCTTCATCTCTTCTGTCAAGAAAACCCTTCCGGTTGGGTCGACATCCTTCCGATGGCTGAATTCCATCACAACGCTATGACTCACTCCACCACCAAACAATCCCCCTTCTTCCTCCTTATGGGCTATCAACCCTGCTCTTATCCAAAGATCGGACCCACGTTCATACCAGCATTGGCCAACTGCCTCTCCCTCCTTAGTACCACACAGGACGAGGCAAAGGCTGCCCTGGAAAACTCCCAATGAATCATGGCGTCCCGATCACATCGGAAGTTCAAGCCTTGGAAGAAGGGTGACCGAGTTTGGTTGGAAGCGACCAATCTCCCCTTATTGTCCAATCAGAAGCTTTCCCCAAAGAGACACAGCCCTTTTACCATCACGAAGGTCATTTCTGTCCTTGCTTACAAATTGGAACTTCCCCATTCGTGGCAAATACATCCAGTGTTCCATGCCTCCCTCCTCTCCCCTTTTGTCGAAACCAATGAACACGGCCCCAACTTCTCCCGACCACCACCAGATCTGGCACGTTCAGAAGAAGACTACAAATTAAGCCATATCATTGGCCACAAAGGGAAAGGAAGAACACGGCGCTATCTAGCTGCCTGGAAAGGATATCCAATCTCCAAGGTGACCTGGGAATCTGAACCAAACTTCGCCAACGCCAAGGAGATCCTTCAGGAGTATAAAGACCTGAAGGGTCTTTAGGACTCCGCCATGTCCCAACCCTCCTACTGCCATCAGATAGCAGCAGTGCTCAGAACCAACGTCTTCACCCTTGTCTACCTTCGTCGCACCTTCATCACCATCAAAGACATCGAGATCGCCCATCCTTGTGTCCCTGTCACCAAGAGCAAAGTATTGAAAGAGATCGACTGTGCCATCGCCCACCGCTCCACGCACAGCTACTTCTGTAAAGACCAGTACTGTCCCATCCACACCCCATACTAGACCTCATGACTAATGAGCTCCCCAACCTTGACGTACCCGCCGAGCCCCCTGTCCAATCCACCACCTTAGTCCCCACCTCCAACGAGTCATGTTTGCCATTGCCATCCAGACCTGCTCTCTCAACCACCATGTATGCCACCACTGGGCACTCTCCACCAGTGTTGTCCTCTTCCAGCTCGTTGAGCTCTTCCAACGTGTCATCCTTCGCAGAACCCTCTTCTCGAACAACGACACTAGATATGGGAGTGGTCCCAGAGACTCCGGCCTCACCGAGGTTCTCCTGGCAATCAGAAACGGAGTTCTGGACCTCCTCTACTCAGCGGGCTTCGCTACCCTTGTCAATGACATCCCAGCGGTTGATATGGCCTTTATCACCCGTCCCATACTCATGGCCACCACCCCCACCAAGCAGCACCAATACCTCTCCTCCTCCCTTGTCTTTCCTTGTCCAAGGGTCTACCAAGGAGGAAATATCGCTGGAGTGGACGAACGCCAATCAACCCCTTCTCCTCGTCCCATACCACCCCCCATTACCTTCTGGGACCGAGTCAGTCATTCCTCCAAAGCCCAAGAAAAGGAAGCACCAACACAGCTGGACACCCCCTTCCCTACCCTCGCCAACACTGTCGAGAGGGTCATCGCTCCTGATGAGCCTAGAGCCATTTCTCCCACCTCCTCCACCAGTGCTACAGTCGAATTCGAGACAGAGGGGACCTCGGGACCCACTATGAGGGAGTGTTTCGACTTCTTCATCACAGGGATCATCAACGACCTCGCGAGAGATTTTAACAACCTCTGGATTGCGATGCCATTCCCACTGCCACCTTATCCCAACTGCCCAGTGCAACCCTCATCAGGCCCCATACACCCCCTTCGACTCACCCATCCCAAACAACACCCTAATCCCTCTGCTCCCTCCTCCTCTCCCTGTCGCCTCCGCCACATCAGTGTCATCACTTCTCTCTGCCAACTTCGTGCAAGACATGCTGCGTCCATCTCCCATTCCAATCATGGCACCATTGCTGCATCCCCTTCCTCCCCATCCGGAATCCATGTCACCCCTGTGGACCGATGAAGAAATCACTGCTGTTTTAGATGTCATGAACATGGACACGTGCGATGTAATTGCCCCCTTGGAGACAGCGATGATCCCAACGACATGCTTCCCATCCCACCTCACCTTGCCTACCAACAGAATGACCCACGCTACACCACTGCCTCTCCCTCCTCTTTCGATTTATCCTGGGGAGGAGATGACTATGAGGTCAATGAGGGGGACATGTCCGGACCTGACAGGGACTAGTGGACTACAGGGGTCATCCATCCTAGAAGAGGGTAATGTTACGGTAGAGCGGTCTCCCAGTCCTTTTTCTTCTTTTCTTGCTCACTGGTACAACACTTAACCATACTTACACTATGATTACCATAGGTGAACCCCTCACCATAGGGCTAGCCAACCCCTTACCACTTACCTCAGTACCAGTGAGGTTTTCCTTTGTTTGTCTCTACTTACATATATTTCCCTTTCTGCGCCACTGCTCAATGCAGTGTCACCCTTTGTCCTTCCTTGGCATTTGCAGCCTCCACAGCTTCCATGGACTCCTCGGATTTCCATTTATATCACTTGCGCATGGCAACCTCCTTGTTGCCTTGCACTCGCTTCTTCTGGCATGCTTGCATGCCTCTTTTGTCTCTTCGCACTCAACCACACCTTTGTGGAAGTGCTCCCTTTCCTCTTCTGACATATCCTTTTGGGACATGTCAGACCATTTCTCCTTCCAGCAGATACATGCCTCTGGTCCATGCTAGAGTACAGCCACTCCTGTACCCTATATAAACCTTGCTGGAACTGCTGAGATCCCTCAGCTAGTTCTACACAATTCATGCGTATCTACTGGCATTCCAGAGAGCTCTCCAAGTCTTCAACAACCTCAAGACTTTGCTTTGCTCTTCTGTGGTCTAAAGGTTGCCCTAAGACCTGCTTGCTGAGTTCTGGACTTAGGACCATAGACTTCCATATCTACGTTGTCCAGTGAAGTCCTGACAACAGCTATCTCTTTGGCTTGCCACTGAGATACTGTGTGCATCGTAACAATTGTGGTGTTGCTCTTTGTCCTTCCTTGGTCTCCGCAGCTCTTCGGCCTCTGTGGATACCTTGGACTTCCACTTATATCTCTAGCGCATTGCAGCCTCATTGCTGCTGCACATCCACTTCTTTCAGCATGCATGCATGCCTCTTTTACTTCTTCTCACTCAACCACCTGGATGTGGAAGTGAACCCTTTTCTTTTCTGGCACCTCCCTCTGGGATATGCTAGACCATTTCCCCTTCCAGCAGATACATGCCTCTGGTCTGTGCTAGAGTACAGCCACCCCTGTATGGTATATAAACCTTGCTGGAACTACTGGGAACCCCAGCTAGTTCTATGCAATCCACGTGTATCCACTAGCACTCCAGAGAGCCTTAAAAATCTTTGACAACCTCAAGACTTTGCTTTGCTCATCTGTGGTCTAAAGGTCGCCCTAAGACCTGCTTGCTGAGTTCTGGACTTAGGATTGTAGACTTCCATATCTACATTGTCCGTTGAAGTCCTGACAACAGCTATCTCTTTGGCTTGCCACTGAGATACCATGTGCATCATAACAAAAGAACTAGCTACCCTTCTACACTGGGGTTGCTTTTAAGCTTCCCCACTAGTCAACACGGAGGAAGACTACCATGAATTAGAAGGCCTATCCCCTGAGGATTGCACCTACTATATCACCCACAGGAAAGGAAAAGTGGCACTCAAGACTCTCGCTGACAACAAGGCCCTCTCAGCACAATGAGCCCTCGTCGCCTCCTCTTCCCTTTCTATTCCTGAAAGAGAAGCCATTGACGTAGCCCATTGGACTCAAACCCATGTCAAAAGACAAAGGTCTCAGGAGTCATCTCCCTCACCTGTCATCACACCACTCTCCACCCCCTATATTCCTACCGAAGGAAAGTCCAGCAGGCCTGGATTTAATCTGACAAGCAGTCACCCACACTCAGGTGCTGGTGTAACAATTCCTGAGAGCAGGTCCAAGTCCTGTAGAAGGCTCACCACAATTCCTGCATCTGGTACTGCCCTCACAGTAGTAGGAGCATTAATTCCAGACCCTGATGTACGCATCCGTGGGATTGACTCTGACGTTGAAGAAGAATCAGAAGACAATGACATGGGCAAAGAGTCATTACCCCGTGACTTCTCCGGTTGAGAAGAAGATGCTAACTGGTGGCTACAAGCAATGGCAGCTTGGCGCCAGATCAAGCACAACAAGTTGGAGGATGCCGAAGTAGTCACTATGGCATTAGCAAAGATGGGCAAAGGACAAGGCCGCGTGTTTGCAGAAGGATACTACGCGAAACTCGCACAGCCTACTACCCACCCAGGCTTCGACACCTGGGGCACCTTCTCCACCGAATTCAAGAAAGCCTTCTCTGCTAAGAATGAATCAGTGGACGCCTGAAGAAAACTCTGAAACCTCCGCATGAAAGGATTATCCGCTGAGGTGCTTAAAGACTATACTACGCAGTTCAACCTACTCCTTGGCCTCTCCGGTATCACTGATCAGAGCATGATCAACAATGCCTACTGCCAAGGACTGCACTATGCCTTAGTCGGGGATATTCTTCGCAGAACGGAGCCCACTACACTAGACGGATGGATGACCACTGCCAGTAACCACACACAAGCGCATGAACGCCTCTGAGACTTCCATCAAGGAGGATTTCAATTGATGCAATATGACCCCAATGTGATGGATGTAGACAGAATCAACCTCACCGGCCCTGAACAGGCTCATCACAATCGGGACTGTCTCTGCTATATCTGCCACAAACTGGAATGCATCAGCCGAAATCACCCAGGACACAACTACAGACAGCCCATGCAGCGCAAAAGTTCCACTCCAATTCCCTCCACTTCCTCAACTTCTACCCTGAAGAAACCAGAAAGGTTCAGGACCATGCAAACAAGTGCCTCCTCTTCTCCAGATCCCCTAGATGCCTACATTGCCAATCTGGAAGGAGGATGGAAAGATAGGAAAGAGATCCTCCAAGTTCTCAAGGAATGCTACAATGAAGATGCAGAAGAACCACACACCACCTATGAGGTCAAACAAGTCAACCACATTTGTGTTGGAAAGGATTTTTAGAAAGGAGACTCGCTGCAACGTCTTGCTCTCCTACTCTCCCAACTGTAATAGTATCGAGAAATGAGAAATCTGTGTTCATCCCAGTTTCTCTTTCTCCAGTTGGGAGTAAATCTGTTGTTACCACACCCGCCCTCATCGATTGTGGAGCCACCTCATGCTTCATCAACTATGCATTCGCCAAGAAACATAAACTGCCATTCACTCATCTCACCAGGCCAGTCACCGCTACCAATGTGGATGGAACCATTAACAAGATGGAAACGATAACCCATAAAGTCTGCCTCCACATCCAGATTGACGAAGGCAAGGAAGATTGGGACTTCCTCATACTCTCCAGTGGTAAACAACAGAGCATCATTCTCAGGATGACCTGGCTAGGGGACTGAAATCCAACAACAGATTGGAGTAGTCAGAAGGTATCCGTGAAACCTCCATCGTTGGTCAAGAGAAAGTGCAACGGCCAGGAAGCCCTAGCACAGCGATACCTCTTATGGTATCTGGATTTGGATGTCAACAACAGGCTAGCCAAGGCCTACCTTATGTGATTCAAAAGGATGCCTGCTCACATCCAAAAAATAATGTTGTCAACTATGCTGGCCCAAGAGACGGCCAAGATCACAAAGACCATTCCAAAGGAGTATCAGCAGTTCGCTGACATATTCATTGATGAAGAAGCAACCAAACTCCCTCCATCCCAGCCCTTCGATCATGAAATAAAACTACTCCCTTCTTTTCTTCCAAAGCGCGCTAAGAACTACTCCCTCAACTCTGACAAAATCAACGCTTGTCGAAAATTCATAAATGAAAACCTGGCAAATGGGAAAATCCAACCGTCCACCTCTCCCCAGGCTGCTCCCTTCTTCTTTGTGGCGAAGAAGGATGAGAAACTATGTCCTTGCCAGGACTATTGATATCTCAACAGTCATATGGTCAAGAATGCATACCTGCTTCCTCGCATCTCTGACCTCCTCGACAAGCTGAAAGGATTGTCTATCTTCACCAAACTAGACGTTCACTGGGGGTATAACAGTGTCTTGGTCAAATCCGAAGACTTGTGGAAAGCCGCTTTCATCACGCCGTTTGGACTCTTTGAGCCAACAGTGATGTTCTTTGGAATGTGTAACTTGCCTGCCACCTTCCAGGCATACATGGATGACACCTTCGCCGACTATATCACGGAAGGCTGGCTCATCATTTACATGGACGATGTCCTAATCCACTCCTTGGATCCCAAGATCCACAAAGAGCACACAGAGAAAGTCCTACAACGATTCTGCGAGCAACACTTATACCTCAAACCAGAAAAGTGTTCTTTCGACATGACCAAGGTTAAATACCTCAGGCTCGTGGTTTCAAAAGACAACATTAAGATGGACCCTACCAAACTTGCGGCCATCAAGAAGTGGACCGCCCCCAAAGACATCAAAGCCGTCAGATCTTTCATTGGGTTCTGCAATTTCTATTGCAAGTTCATCCCAGCGTTCTCTGATATTTGCAAACCCCTTCACGATCTCACACGCAAAGGTGCATCCTGGACCTGGGGAACAGACCAGGAGAGAGTGTTTCGGACACTGAAGAACACCTTCCTCAAACAACTGATACTGCGTACTCCCGACATCTCCCAATCCTTCTTTGTCATGACCGACGCCTCCCTCACCACAGCCAGGGGTGTCCTCATGCAAAAAGATGTCAATGGTGATCTCCACCCCTGTTCCTACATCTCCAAGACCTTTGGGTTGGCAGAGCACAACTACGACATCTATGATTGGGAGCTACTCGTGGTTATCATGGCTTTAGAGGAATGGCAGCAATACCTACGAGGGACAGGTCATCCTGTCTCTGTCCTGACCGACCATAAAAACCTGACTTACTTCCATAAACCTCAGAAGTTGTCTTGTTGCCATGCTCAGTGGCAAATGTTCCTACAGGACTATGACCTGACCTTTACCCATCTCCCCAGAATGGCCATGGGTTCTGCTGATGCCCTATCTCAGAAGGACGAGGTGGACACCTCCAATGATAACACAGCTCTTCAACTCCTTCCTGACGAGGTCTTTGCCCGCTCCCTGGACCTCACCATCACCGACAAGATTGCTGCCTCCACTCCTTCTGACCCAGTAGTTGTCTCTGCCCTCCAGGCCATGCATGAGGGCTCCTCCTTACTTCCCCATGCCCAGTCAGATGACTGGGCCTTTGACAGCTGCAACCTCACATACCTTGGTCAAACTTACGTTCCTGAGGACTGCCATCAACCCCTCATTTCTGGCATACATAACTCTCCCCATGGAGGACATGCCGGCTTTGCCTGGACACTCGCCTTGCTGTCCCATGACTACTGGTGGCTTGGGATGTCCACCTTCATTCACCAGTATATCACCGGCTACACCCCTATGAAACCCCCCCTCTCTCCAATTCCCACCACTGCGACCTGCCCATTTCAGCACATTTCCATGGACCTCATCTCCAGCCTGCCCCTGACGGCAGTGGGTCTGGACTCTGTGCTGGTCGTGGTGGACCATGGCCTTACCCAGGGGGTGATTCTCATGCCTTGTTCCAAAAACATCTCTGCCGAAGGGGTCACCAAGCTATTTTTCACTCATGTCTTCCCAAGGTTTGGGTTGCATGACCGTGCTATCTCTGATCGTGGACCGCAATTTGCCTCCACTTTCGCACTTGAACTCTTCAAACTCCACTATGATGTCACACTCTCCACTGCATACCACCCACAGATGGACGGAGAGACTGAGCAAGTAAACCAGGAGTTAGAAACCTTCCTCTGCCTCTTCTGTCAGGAAAACCCTTCTGGTTGGGTCGACGTTCTTCCTATGGCTGAGTTCCATCACAATGCCATGACTCATTCCGCCACCAAGCAATCACCCTTCTTCGTCCTTAGGGGCTATCAACCCTGCTCCTACCTGAAGATCGGACCCATGTTCGTGCCAGCATTGGCCGATCACCTCTCCCTCCTGAACACCGCACGGGATGAAGTGAAAGCTGCCCTGGAAAACTCCCAACAAATCATGGTGTCTCAATCACACTGGAAGTTTGAACCCTGGAAGAAGGGTGATCATGTTTGGCTGGAAGCGACCAACCTCCTCTTATAATCCAATCAGAAACTCTCCCCAAAACAACACAGCCCCTTTACCATCACAAAGGTCATCTCCGCTCTTGCCTACGAACTAGAACTTCCCCATTCGTGGCAAATACACCTGGTATTCCATGCTTCCCTTCTATCCCCTTTCGTCGAAATAGATGAGCATGGCCCCAACTTCTCCTGACCACCGCCTGACCTGGCACAATCGGAAGAAGACTACAAACTAAGCCATATCATTGGCCATAAAGAGAAAGGAAGAACTCGGTGCTACTTGGCTGCCTGGAAAGGATACCCTATCTCCGAGGCGACCTGGGAATCTGAACCAAACATCGCCAATGCCAAGGAGATCCTCCAGGAGTATAAAGACCTGAAGGGCCTTTAGGACTCCACCATGTCCCAACCCTCCTACTGCCACCAGATAGCAGCAGCGCTTGGAACCAATGCCTTCACCCTCACCTACCTCCATCATACCTTCATCACTGTCAAAGACATTGAGGTCATCCATCCTCATGTCCCTGTAACCAAGAACAAGTTACTGAAAGAGATCGACTGCACCATTGCCCATTGCACCATGCACAGCCGCTTCTGCAGAGACCAGTACTGTCCCATCCATACCCTGTACTAGACCGATGACTAATGAGCTCCCCAACCTTGACATATCCGTCGAGCCCCCTGTCCGAGTCCACCACCTTAACCCCCACCTCCAATGAGTCATCTTCTCCATCACCATCCAGACTCACTCCCTCGATCAACATGTACACCACCACTGGGCACTCTCCACAAGTGTCGTCCTCTTCCAGCTCGTCGAGCTATTCTAACATATTGTCCTCCTCAGAACCCTGTTCTCAAACAACAATGCTAGATACGGGAGCGGTCCCAGAGACTCCGGCCTTGCAGAGGTTCTCCTGGCAATCAGAAACAGAGTTCTGGACCTCCTCTACTCAGTGGGCTTCGCCACCCTCGTCAACGACATCCCTGCAGCTGATATGGTCTTTATCACCTGCCCCATACTCTTGGCTGCCACCCCCACTGAGTGTCACCAATACCTCTTCCCCTCCATTGTCTTTCCTTGTCCAAGAGTCTACCAGGGAGGGCAATCCATGGGAGAGGACACCTGGAGATCCACCCCTTCTCCTTGTTCCATACCACCCCCCATCACCTTCTGGGATCGAGTCAGATCCACCCTGCAGACCCAGGAAGAAGAAGAGACTTCAACGCAAACCCCTACCCTCTTCCCCAGCCTTGCTGGTGCTGTCGAGACCACACTCTCTCCTCACGAGTCTTGAGCCATTTCCCCCACCTCCTCCACTGGTGCCACCATTGAGTTCCAGATGGACAACACAGAGGGACCCACCACCTCAGAGCGATTTAATGCCTTCATCAGTGGGATGCTCGACGACCTCACAAGGGACCTTAACAGCCTCTGGGTCACAACGCCATCCCCACCACCGCCTTATCCCAACCGTCCAGTGCCACTGTCATCTGGTCCTGCTCGCACCACTCACTTTGCCCATCCTGAGCAATGCCCTGACCCCTCCTCCTCCTGCTGTCTCCACCGCGTCAGTGTCATCACTTCTCTCCGCCAACTTTGTGAGAGACATGCCTCGTCCAAGACCCATCCCCATCATCGCTCCCACACCACTTCCCCTTCCTCCCCTCCTGGGATCAATGTCACCCCCATGGAGTGACGAGGAAATCTGTTACACAAGAGCATACTGCTAGCATCGTTGACTCAGCTAAGAGGACGACTGAACAATGGAGCAGTGGAGGCTTGAGGGTGAATAGTGTATGCATATACTGTGGCGGGCATGGGCCACAAGGCAAAGTGAGGAGCGTATGATCAAAGGAGTACGTGACCATTAGAGGTAAGTGAGAGTGTTACGATTTACTCTTTTCTCTTCTTCGTACCAATTATTTCCTAACGAACCCCCGTTACCGAGTACCATCAGTCCTTCGTTTGCACTCCAAGCAAACCTCGCGAACACCTAGTGTCAACACAAAGCTAAGAACTCCTCTTTCTTTCCAATAACCTTCGTTGACTAATATTTCTTCCACTGGGTTCCAAAGGATTCCATTCGCTTAGTCAGCCTTATCCCTTATCTTTTATCTTGTTATCTCTTATCTCGCTGAACTCGTTATCTTCTCAGTCAGCGACCTTCCCTTATTCTATTAACTTCTATTAAGTTCTACCGCTTAGTCAGCCTTAACCATTTACTTATATAAACCCGCCATCTACAACCTGTACTTCCTAACTTTGACCTACTGGGAATACCACCTAGTACCCTTGAAACTCCCTTCGAACCTTGGACCTCTATAAGTCGTCTACACCACTTCTGAAGTGTGTAGCATTTATAAGTCAATCGTGCCACTTTTGAAGCGCACACTTTCGTCTTACTCTAAACTGTCATTTGAGTAAGGACGAACCTTTGACCCTTCGATTCTTTGATCATCCTCCATCTATAAGAGGATTCATAGCCTTCACTTCGGACCTTGGACTTTCGTCTCAAAATAGGACGAACCTTGCCTAAACCTTGAATCTCCAGCTGGAGTACCATCGACGATTCCCTGAACCCCTTTGCTTTAGACTAAGACCATCCCAGTCGCGTCTCGGACGTAACAGAGAGGGGCTGACGAAGGAGGCCTTGACAATAGAAGCGGTTCCAGCTGAAGGGCGTGGAAACAGACAAGAAGACTCTTGAGGAATGGGATCCGCCAGACATGATGTCCATATGAACACACCCATTGTCAGAGACAAAGAGGATGAGATCTGCCAGATAGACATCCATGTTACGACGCAAGGCAACTGTTGCAGTGTGAGCACTGGGATCTCATGCAAGTAACAACAGACCTCAATGAAGAGGTCATGCTATGAGCATAACCTAAGCGAAGTAGAACCAGGGGAGCTCAGGAGAGTCCCAGTCTCTGAGAGGGGAGCAAAGAGACACCAGTAATCACAGGTTGATTGCATAGAACTAGCTGGGGATTCCAGCAGTTCTGCAGGGGTATTTATACTACAGGATACGTAGCACAGACCAACAATGTACAAGCGCTACATATAGTAATGAGAGGTGGGTTCCCTAAAGGAGCGCGCCAGGATAGGAAAGAGAGAGAGAACAAGGTGCACGACCAGAAGGAGTGCGCTCAGAATGGAAAGGTAAAACATATAAAGTATAAAGGCCTGGATGAGCTCTGAGGAGTTCCATGGAAGTCCAAGGAGGTTGCCAGGAAAGGAAAGGGCCTTGTTCCACAACTGAGGTGGTTGACGAGTACAGACGAGAACAGAGGCAAGCACACGGTGTGAGCCTAGGCAGTAAGATGACATTGAATCCGATATTGGCAATGCCGAATGTGGAAGGGATTCACCTGATCAGATAGGCTATCAGGGAAAGGAAGCATCTCGGGGTGATGCAAATGCTGGGTCGTGGAAGCTTGATGGCGTGAGCAAGGACAGGGTCCGAGCGAGTGGAACAGAGTCTGAGATGACTCGAGGACGTCTGATCAGGAAGGCGATGGTGGATCACGAGAAGTACCAAGTGATGCTTAAACGGGTAAGGTGGTATGCATCACAGACATGGGACAAAGGGAGACCTATAGGGACAGTGGTGGCACGAGCCCGAGGACGCCACGGACGAGGGCGAGTAGTTGAAGGTCAGATAGTGCTTAGCCTATATGTCATTAGGTAAGCAGTGGTGATGATAGGGGCTATCCGGTGGCGAGCGAGTGCTAAGGAGCACGAGCAATGTTTCATACGAAGTATAACCTTCTAGGCCTAACGGTAGGCATAGCAAGGTGGTCCTAGTATTGATCTATACGTGGTGTCCCATTGTTCAAGGGAGGCGATGGAGGAGGAGCAAGGGAAGACGAGTGACGATGACGACAAAGAAAGCTATCTGAAAGAAGAAAAAGGTATGGGGGTTCCCATTATCGTAACAATCCATAGGAATACACTCATCAGGGTGGCTGTGTGCAGGAAGAAGAGGACTTCCCCTAACAGTGAAACAGAGGAGAGACAAGGGCGGGGATGAGCCCTTGGAGTGACAACATTCTAGCAATAGGCTGAGATTGTGTAGAATAAGCTGGAGAATACAGGTCGGTTTCTACAGCTTATATACTACTTGGCTTACAACCCTAAGCCCTAGCCCTATGCCCAAGAAGATAAGAAGCAGGGCAGAGGGTGTGACTAAATAAGTATACAACCCTGGGCCCAATGGGGTCAAGGGTAAAAGGAAGCATGACTCTTGTGGAGTCATGTGCTGAAACCCACAGGGTTTCCGGAAAGGGAACAGTCCTAAAAATAGAATGGTAACTCTAAGCCCGAGAAGGTCAGAAGTATGGGGTGAAGGGTTCAACGATAAGATAGATGACTCATCAGGAGTCATCCCACTACAGGAGCATCCAGGCTCCAGGTCTGGGCGCATTTCGTTGATGAACTGCACAGCATTGTCTGAAGGCTAGGAAAAAGTAGGGCTACTCCTGGTAAGCCTGTCTGATTGTAACAAAATCACTGCTGTTTTAGATGTCATGAACACAGACACCTGCGCCACAACTGCCCCCTTGGAGACAGTGATGAACCCAATGACATGCTTCCCATTCCACCCCACCTTGCCTACCAACAGAGCGACCCTTGCTACACCACTGCCTCTTCCGCCTCTTCTGATCTATCCTGGGGAGGAGAGGACTACAAGGTCAATGAGGGAGACATGTCTGGACCTGACAGGGACTAGTGGACTACAGGGGTTGTCCCCCTAGGAGAGGGTAATGTTACGGTAGAGCAGTCCCCCAGTCCTTTTTCTTCCTTTCTCGCTCACTGGTACAACACTTAACCTACGATTACCATAGGTGAACCCTTAACTCCAAGGGTTAGCCAACTACTTAATGCTTACCTCAGTATCAGTAAGGTTTCCATGTGTTTGTTCTTACTTACACATGTTTTCCTTTCTATGCCACCGCCTGTTGTGGTATTGCCCTTTGTCCTTCCTTGGTCTCCGCGGCTCTTTGGCCTCCGCGGATACCTCGGACTTCCACTTATATCTCTAGTGCATTGCAGCCTCATTGCTGCTGCGCATCCACTTCTTTCAGCATGCATGCATGCCTCTTTTACTTCTTCTCACTCAACCACCTGGATGTGGAAGTGAACCCTTTTCTTTTCTGGCACCTCCCTCTGGGATATGCCAGACCATTTCCCCTTCCAGCAGATACATGCCTCTGGTCCGTGCTAGAGTACAGCCACCCCTGTATGGTATATAAACCTTGCTGGAACACTGGGAACCCCAGCTAGTTCTACGTAATCCACACATATCTACTGGCACTCCAGAGAGCCTTAAAAAGTCTTTGACAACCTCAAGACTTTGCTTTGCTCATCTGTGGTCTAAAGGTCACCCTAAGACCTGCTTGCTGAGTTCTGGACTTAGGACCATAGACCTCCGTATCTACATTGTCCATTGAAATCCCGACAACAGCTATCTCTTTGGCTTGCCACTGAGATACTGTGTGCATCGTAACATGCAGTAGTCACCACATTGTCATGATTCAAAGGACCCAAAGCGGGCAAGTTTGCCCAAGTAAGGCTTATACATGGCAGAGGCTATGAATGGGCAGAAATGGTTAGAGAAGTCAAGGGATTATTCTGCCCCACCAATAGAGTTGATTGGGCTCAGAACCAAATTTCCAAACTCTACTGAAATGTCACAAAAACAGATGACTGGCTAATCCAACGGCAGACACTCTATCTGCAAGCTCAGATTGATCTGTCTCATGCCATCAGACTTCTAGAAAGAAATGCCAGAAGAGAAATCATCAATCAAATCTTCAAAGAAGGAAAATGATCAACAAATGTCAGCATCTATATGCAGCACATCAGAACCATTGGTACCCAACAAGAATCAATGAGGCAAACCAATGGGTCGATCAGAAATTTGTAACATGGATGAATATGAAAACGAAGAAGAAGTCCATGTCACAAACACGAGAAAGAAGCCAACACAAAAGTGTTATAACTGCAATGGTGATCATTTCATTAAAGATTGCATGAAGCCAAAGAATCCATGCAGCGAATGTCACTGGCTCAATGGAGGACACACAAAAACATGTTCTAAAAGAAGTAAGAACCACAAAGATGCTAATTGACACCTGTTACAATAATGGGAACCCCCATACCTTTTTCTTCTTTCAGATAGCTTTCCTCATCGTCATCGTCACTCATCTTCCCCTTGCTCCTCCTCCATCGCCTCCCTCGAACAATGGGACACCATGTATAGACCAATACCAGGACCACCTTGCTATACCTACTGTTAGGCCTAGAAGGTTATACTTCGTATGGAACATTGCTCGTGCTCCTTAGCACTCGCTCGCCACCAGATAGCCCCTATCACTGCCACTGCTTACCCATTGCCACATGGCTAAGCACTATCCATCCTCCGATACTTCCCCATCAGCACTACATGCCTATCTAGGCATGTCCTTAGATTCATGCTGCTCGCCCTTGTCTGTGGCGTCCTCGGGCTCATGCTCACCACTGTCCTTTAGGTCTCCCTTTGTCCTGCATCTGCAACATGTATCGCCTTTCCCAAATAGGCATCACTTGGTACTTCTCATGATCCACAGTCGCCTTCCTGATCGGATGTCCTCAAGTCATCTTGGACTCTGTTCCACTCACTCAGACCCTGTCCTCACTCTCACCAGCAGGCTTCGCTGACCATCACTTCTATTACCACTGGGATGCTCAATCAAGCTTGATAGCCTTCCCCATCAAGCTGATCATTCCTCATTTGGCGATACAGCTCCTGCTGTCTTGCAGTTGTATCGCCTCAACATGCATTGTATGCCTGTCTTGTCTCACCTTGTCAACTGCCTCAGTTGCAGAACAAGTTCCTTTCCTTTCCTGACATCCTCCTCGGATCTCCTGGATCTCCTCGGAGCCCTGTCAGGCCTTTAACCTTTATAGACATTTTACCTTTCCTTCCTGAGCATGCTCCTTTTGGTCGTATGTCTCGTTCTTCCTTTTTATTTCCTTTCTCGTTGTGCTCCTCTAGTCACACCCCTTCTGATATATACATTGTCCTTAACCAGCATGCCCGATATATCCTAGCCCTGTAGTATATCAATCCATGCATGTTAGAACTCAGCTCCTCAGCTAGTTCTACGCAACCATACCTGCAATTACTGATGCCTCTTTGCTTCCCCTCTCAGAGACTGGGACTCTCCTAAGCTCCCCTAGTTCTCTTTGTTGAGGTTATGCTTGTCGCAACACCTCTTCATTGAGGTTCATTGTTACTTGCATGAGACTCCAGTGCTCGCACTGCGACAGTCGCCTTGTGTTGTAACAATGCTGACAGGTCCATGCTATTGAAGAATCTATGTGGGATGAATCCAGTTTCCTTGATGAATATGACTCAGAAGAAGAATCACGTGATGTATGACAAATCAGTAAAGGAAAAGGAAAAACACTAAACATTGCCAAAGGCATTGAAGGAATGGACTTTGAAGAAGCATCTGCATGATTTGACACCATGAGATCGCTTTGGGGAAAAGAATGAACCCAAAGAATCCATCTGGGTATTCTAAGGGTAATGTAAGAAACAAGTATTCTCCTCTTGCTTCACAAACAGACACTGTAGTTGTTGTGATTTGATATCATAACACTTAGTAATCAAGGACATATCACAAAAGGTAGTCGCATGCAAAAGCATTGCCTGACAATTATCAGTACAAATACGGACTACAACGGTAGCCGCTCATACTTTACAATGTATTCCTAAGAGAATCCCCTAGAGATGGCACATGACTGTGGGATATCTCATATTACATAATATATAAGTACAATTCACTGTAGCATAGCATACAATGGCCAATGAGGCCCATACGAACATTACATGTCGCCTTATGTATATATTACGATACATGAACATTAAGAGATCTAGATCTAAGATGAGATGGTATCTTGATAGATCCACATCTAGATCAGATCCATATTAAGACATAGGAGGTGGAGACGCCACTGATGCTCCCATGGGTGACATTCCCAAGGGATGGCGTTCTCACACCACGGACATTAAAGCCTCATGGTGTACACACTGTAGATAGTTATCTATGACGTCATGCCCTAGGACCACGTAGGTCACTGGGCATTCCCTTATTTAGATGTTTACTTGTGTAGCATACTATTTGTATTGCCTACAGGCCTGTAGTATATAATGCTAGCACAAGACAGCCTAAGCTCTCCAGCTTAGTCCTCTTGTAGCATTAAGCCGCTCCATTCGTTTATCTATTCTTTCACTGGCAACATCTTGGTGATGTTGCCTATCTGTCACTTGGTTCTATCCCTAGTACGATTGGGTCACAACGGTAGTGTACAATGTATCTATGCCGTCAGAGGGGCCTTCTACAAAGAAGCTCAGCCAGGATGATAAACCGGTGCTTAATTCCTCTATATGTACAGAATGTACTAACCATACTAACATTTCTAAGAAAAACCCAGAAAAACTCAAAGTTCAAAGATCTTCTAAGGACGCTGTACTCCCTATGAAAGGAAGTCAAGAAGCAGCCGGATATGATCTTTATTCAACAGAAAATACTGAAGTATTGTGGCGAGCACAGAAACTCATTGAAATCAATCTCAAAATGGCAATTCCTAAAGGAACATATGGCTGCATAGCCCCACAAAGTGGCATTGCAGCTAAACATGATATTAATGTCAGAGCTGGAGTCATTGACAGCGATTACAGAGGAGATGTAAAAGTACTTCTCTTCAACCACTCCAACACTGCATTCCCCATTAAGAAAGAAGATAGAATCATGCAGCTCATTATTGAGAAAATAGCAAATCCAATAGTGCAAGAAGTTTCCAATCTTGATGAAACAACACAAAGCTCTCAAGGTTTTGGTTCAACTGGAATCAAATTACTAAAAGAGGAAGCACAAGATGAATTTCTGGAGGACATCTTTGTGCAAAGTGTTCAACCTCTGAAGGAAATTCTTATGAATGTCAAAATCACACCCTTCTTCACACGAAAGGGCTACATTAAAGCAGAAGCTTTATTGGATAGTGGAGCTAATGCTATTTTCATCAACCAAAAATGGGCAGATATGCATAAACTCCCCCTCATCCAATTACACCAACCTATTCCTGTATTCAATGTTGACAGAACAAAGAATTCAGCAGGAAATATCACTCACACCACAGAAATCATTATAGATTTCAAAGGACACAGAGAGAAAGTTCTAGCTGAAGTAACCGACTTAGGAAAGAACAATCTCATATTAGGATATTCATGGCTTAAATGCCATAATCCCTCTATCAATTGGGTAACAGGAGAAGTAACAATGAACTCATGTCCATGTCACTGTCATCGCCTTCAAGAAAAATCCATATTCCAAAGATTAGTAGAGAAAGAAGAAGAAGACCTTCAAAGAAAGGTTTACGCCACTATCCATGCCCTAGAGGAAAAGCCAAAGACAGATAAAACTAAAGAGAAAACAGTCAAAGAACTTGTTCCAGAATGATATCACAAATTTTTAGATGTCTTCTCAAAGAAAGAATCAGAAAGATTACCAAAGAGGAAACCTTGGGATCATGCCATCAATCTAAAGGATACGTTCAAACCTAAGAAAGGTCATATTATTCCTCTTTCAGCTGAAGAACAAAAAGAAGTATCCGACTTCATTGATGATCAATTGAAGAAAGGATACATTTCATCTTCAAAATCACCTCAAACATCCCCAGTTTTCTTCATACCAAAGAAAGATGGACATAAATGTATGGTACAGGATTACCGATATATCAACGAATACACCATCAAAAACACATATCCGCTACCTCTGATTAGTCGACAAATTAAAAGGAGCAAAGAACTTTACAAAAATAGACTTACATTGGGGATACAACAATATATACATCAAAGAAGGAGATGAATGGAAAGCCACATTCACTTGTTGGAGAGGAGCTTATGAGCCCATGGTCATGTACTTTGGCCTCTACAACTCCCCATCCACCTTCCAAGCAATGATGAATGAAATCTTTGCCGATATGGACACATGTGTTGTTGTTTATATCAACAACATTCTCATATTTACTAAAACAGAAAATCAAGAAGAACACGATTAAATCATATGAGAAGTTCTCCAAAGGTTACAAGATAATGATCTCTATGCTGAACCAGAGAAAACATTCTTCTCAGTGGATGAAATCGATTTTCTTGGCATGATAGTATCCAAAGAAGGCATTTCCATGGACCAATCAAACGTAAAAGCTATTTTGGATTGGCCAACTCCCACAATGGTGAAAGGAGTCTGCAGCTTTCTAGGACTAGCCAATTTCTATAGAAGATTCATCAAAGATTATGCCCAAATGGCACAACCTTTAAATGACCTTCTAAAGAAAGATATCAAATTCAAATGGACAAATTGTCAACAAGAAGCATTTGATACACTCAAACAATACTCCACCACTGCCCCTGTTTTAGCTTATCCTGATAATGATTGCCAGTTTTGACTTGAAACCAATACATCAGATTATGCAACAGGCACAGTATTATCCATTCTCAAAGAAGACAAATGGCATCCCATCGCTTATCAATCGCACAGTATGTCACCACAAGAAAGAAATTATCCAATCGCAGATAAGGAGATGCTTAGCATCATCCAATCATTGGAAATTTGGAGACATTACAGTGGCTCAAATAAGTGTCCCAATGTTGGGTCATTTGAAAAGACTTGACATTTGCAAAAGGGCCAAAATGTATTAGCTCTAGCCCTTGCAGGGTCATCAATGGCCCTAGCCCTTGCCCTGAATATGAGCACTTAGTCATGTCATTTGGTTGCCATGGGATTGAGATATAACCATTTCAAAATGACATGTCATTGGGACACTTATTTGAGCAACATTTCTATTCCCCAATTTTAGTACTTTGTATGCCATTCCTTTGCCTTTATCAGTGCCTCTATTCTTCTAGGCATACCTTCTATCAATCTTTAGCATTCCTCAACCTCTATCTTGCCCCATTTCACATAAATCCTTTCCAAAGCTCTCAAACCCTTCTTGGTGGTGTTGCATAGCTGTTAAGCATCTTTTTAAGGATTTGCCAGAGATGTTCAATGGAATTGAGGTCTGGAGATTGTGCTGGCCAATCAAGAACCTTGATACCTTGAAATTCCAGCCACTCCTGGGCTCTTTTAGATATATGCTTGGTGTTATTATCTTGTTCAAAGATAATGCTCTCCTTGGAGATTCCACAATTTTGCACAGTAGAAAGCAGATTATCCTCCATAATGGAGATGTACTGCTCAGCATTCATCCTCCCTTCCACCTCTACAAGGATTCCCACTCCATTCCAGCCCATGCATCCCCAAACCATCAAGAAACCTGCTCCAAGCTTTACTGCCCCTTGTATCTCCTTGTCTGATCAAGGTTTTCCTGCCACTTTCCACTTCCATCTGACCCAATCCTGTTACTCTTGGTCTCATCTGACCAAATTACCCTAGTCCAGTTCTCCACAGTCCAGTGTTGGTACTTAAGAGCAATGGCCAGCTATATTTTTATGCCTAACACACAAGGGTGATTTATTTTTCTTGACTACAGCCTTTATAAATGTAGACTTTAGCACATTGCAAACAGTTTGGGAAGAGATAGGAGAGGAGAGGGTAGAATGATGAGATAGATTGCCTGGATAACATTTTCAACCTTGCCAGTGGTAATACTAGAGACAATTCTTCTTCTCTCAGTAGAAGAAAGCTTGATTGGACAGCCAAATTAATGTTTTCCTTGCCTGGATGAATATATTTGATAGCCCTGGCCATGGTGGACTTCCCCAGACCAGTTTAGGAGAATATTTGCCTAGCAGAAAGGCCAGATTCAGAGAGAAACAGGACATTGGCTGTAGTAGAGGCAGAAATAGGTTTCATGGTAAAGTAGGGTCAGCCAGGTAGTATTCCTGCCCTTTATGGTGCTCAGGGTCATGTGAGTTACATAGTGAAACAGGGTTGAAGCACAGCATCCGTCAGAACATTATGTTATCTACCAAATGGTGACTGATAACATCATGGTCAAATAAGTGTCCCAATGACATGTCATTTTGAAATGGTTATATCTCAGTCCCATGGCAACAAAATCACATGGCTAAGTGCTCATATTCAAGGCAGGGGGTAGCACCATTGATGACTCTGCAAGGGCTAGAGCTAATACATTTTGGTTCTCTTGCAAATGTCAAGTCTTTCCAAAATGACCCAACATTGGGACACTTATTTGAGCCACTGTACTTAGAAGGAGCCAAACACCAATTTGAAATTTGAAATGATCATGTGAATCTTTCCTATTTCATGAAGTCACAGAACTTGAATTGAAGACAGGCACATTGGGTGCAATACCTAACTAGATTCAATTATCTATTCATCTACAAACCAGGATCATCTAATATCAAAGCAGATGCTCTCTCATGAAGAGAAGACCATGCTATTGGTATCGAAAATGACAATAAAGAAATTGTTATGATCCCTCCTGAACGAATCAGAATGTTACAAGTCACCATTCACGATCAAGGAGATTAACTCTATGAATGTGTAAAGAAAGCAACCTCACTGATTAAAGAATCAGAAGTCACGCAGTTATGACAAAAACATGGAATAGTCATGACAGATGACATTCTATGGAAAGATTATAAAATCTTTGTCCCTGACAATGGAAGTTTACACATCGATATCCTCACTTCCATTCACAATACACCAGTTTCTGGTCATCCAGGAATAGATAAAATCATGGAAATGATGCAAAGGCATTATTGGTGGCCTAGAATGACGAAACAGATAGAAGAATATGTAAAACATTGCATACGTTGCACATGACACAAAGGGAGTAATAAACCACCAGCTGGTAAACTCCAACCACTTCCTATCCCAGAAGGTCCATGGCAAGACATATCAACAGATTTCATCACAGATCTTCCCACAATCAACAGAAATGATTCAATCTTAGTTGTGGTTGATCATTTCTCAAAAGAAGCAGTATTCATTCCTACAAAGAAGACTTGCACTGCCTTAGACACTGCCAAGCTCTTCTTATCAGACATTTGGAAAGACAAAGGTCTTCCCAGAACCATCATTTCAGATTGAGGTCCACAGTTCACATCAAAAGTTATGCAAGACATATGTCAACATCTTGGCATTAAATCAAAAATGTCCACTGCTTATCACCCTCAAACAGATGGTCAAACAGAGTGCATGAATAGAGACTTACAGCAGTATCTTCATCTCTACTGTGCAGATAAACAAAATGAATGACTAGAATGGCTTCCAATGGCACAATTTTCATATAAGAGTAAACAACAAAGATGTACAAAGAATGCCCCATTCATCATTATACATTCATTTACACCACATATGGGAATAGAACCCACAAAACGACAACAGGTCGCACCTGCTAGCGAACAATTAGTGGAACAATTACGTGACACTCTTTCATCTACCAAGAAAAATCTTGTTATCACCCAGAAATGAATGAAAGAGCAAGCAGATCGTCACTGTTCCACATCACCACAATATCACATTGGCCAAAAAGTTTGGTTATCCACAGAGAATCCCTCAATTCAGATGAGATCTCGCAAACTATGAGAACGATGGATTGGTCCCTATTCAATTAAAGAATTGATTGGCCCCAATGTCACCAAACTCCATTTGCCAAAAACCATCAGAATTCATCCAGTTGTGAATATCTCACAAATTAAACCTTTCAATGAACCTTTCACAGGACAGCCATCCTATTGCCCTGGTCCTGTAAATGTTGATGAAGAATGAGAAGAAATCTATGAAGTTGATTATATCATTGCTTCTCGTCTAAAGAGGCAAAAACTTAAATATCTTGTCCATTGGAAAGGTTATGAAATCTCAGAAAGAACATGGAAACCCACATCAGCATTAATGAATGCTAATGACGCAGTTAAAGAGTTCCACATCCTTTACCCATGAGCAGTTCATGCTTTGACAGCTGAATTCGCTGTATCAGATCAATTATACAATCCCTATTCCTAATTGGTCACGCTTGGAATTCATGACCTAGAAGGGGGATAGTGTAACAAATGCTTCATTTGCAACACCGGATAACATGTACAAAAGCCTACACAAGTGTACACATGTTCAAGACTCATAACAAGTCAAGGGACTTAGTCGTTTCCCTCCTTTTGTTTATACTTGTTTACATTTTTATGGATTCAAACTCCAATGCACCATGATAACGCCTACACATAGCTTCTATTTTTATTTCATTTCTGTGCTGTGCTTGGCTGTGCATCACTTCCATTTCATAGCTATGCTTCTTTAATTACTGCTTTGACTCATTCTGACTCCTCATGATTCATAATGACTCTTATCACACAGCCTACTTAATTTCTGTCTTATCTATGACTCAGCTTGACTGTGCATTGACTGCAGATGACTCATACCCTATGCCCGGGGCTAAGGGTTACTTTGTATAGTAGTGTATCTCTAGATTTAGCCACAACATGTACATACATAGAAAGAGTATATAAACTGCCAGGAGTGACTGGACTCCCCAGTCTAGTTCTCTTGGAGATTTTCCTCCTACAGAGCACTTCCTCCTAGTTCCAAGTTGAACAACCTAGCAGCTTGAAAACTGTGAGAGGCTGTTTCACCAACTTCACCTCCAATGCCTTCCATGAGGTATGAGAGGCTCTCATGGATGCACTACATATTGATGTGGCCCAAGCCACTGTCAAGTCCATTCCCTCCGGGTACAAGTCCAATGGAGTTCCGGGGTGTCAGTATGAAGTTGGGTGGAGGTCCGACGGAGGGTAAGGAGGTCAAGGGTACTCAATGGATAAGGATGTTGGCACAGGACTTATGTGTTGCACCCTTGCTGAGCCTTGTGTCCTCATATTTGGGAAGTAGTACGGAGGAGGGTAAGGGAAGGTCGGAAGGGAACTTGGGCGAGGAGGGGTAACTTAGTTGATTTATAAACTGAGGTCTACAGACAGAGGACGCAATACTTATACTACGTACCAGGACTGAGATTGGAAGAGGGTACGTAGCAAATGACAGATGGTAGCTATGAAGTGAAACAAATGATAAGGAAGTATGACAGGAGCATATGGAGGATGACAGGAGACATATGGAGGATGACAGGAGACACATGGTCAGGCACGAGAACATGAAACAGAACATCAAAGGGAACGAGGGGTGATGTCATACGGAAGTCCGGTAGGGAAGCACGCAACTCCGGATACTGGTTATAGACCCGAGTACGGAGATGATGGTTGCGCACTGGAGATGTAAAGAAAATGACCAGAGATGGTCGCTTGACCACTGGAGATCATGGATATGACAGCCACGGAATGCCTCAAAACTGCTTGGGATGCCAGTCATGTCCAGCAAATCGAGGAATGGAATGTGCAGCTTGCAGTGATGCCCTTGAAGCTGAACACCTGCAGCGCAAACAATGAGAGAGAGATGATGAGGCCCACTGCCTTGAAGAGGTCCACGCTGAGAGAGAACACAAAGAGGCAGAGAAGAAGAAACCCAAAATCAGCAATTTTGATACCACACTTGCCCCTCCAAGCACCATCACCCCCTGGCCTTCCCAATATGCCATCCAGAAAATCTCCTCTTTCACCTACGTAGAATTATGGCACTTCTCCCCTGATGGTTGCTCTGAGGCTGCATGCATGCACCACTCCCAAGCTGACAATGCCCTTGGCATCTTCAATCTCAACAATGTCCTCACCCTCCACCCTGTCGCTGTAGTCAAAGCCTCGTGCCTTGCATGTGTCGACCATGATCTATTGTTCAATGAGTTCCTCCAAGCCAAAAACTCGTTCCTCCACCATCTGAAATAGGTCTCTTGGCCGGACAAGCACATTAACATGCTAGCAGAATTCTTCTGGAACCTAGAGAACCATGGAATGCGCTCCAACCTAAATGGCAACCTGATCATCCTCCACTATGCCTCACACATCCACAGACACTGGCACGATGAGCTAAAAAACAACCTGGGGGGGGCCTTTAACATTGTCATCATCAATGACACCCTCATGAATTCCATCACCTTTGAAGTCAACTCCAGCATCCAGGCCAAGATCATCCAGAGGGTAAGTGTCACCCTAACTCCCTTTCACCTTGTTGCACTAACACTGTGCTTCATCCTCCCCCTTTGCCCCCCAACTTGCATTTCCGTGGCCCTCTGCCCCTCTGCACCTCCCCTGCAGTGCCACGGTCACGTCCCATCGCTTTTCCCTTGCAATGCCTGGACCACACCCCACCATCCCTTTCCTCCCCACACAATGCCCTGCCACATTGTCTTCCTCCCTCCCTGCCACACCAGATTGAGGTCCTGACCAATGCCCAGGCATCTTTGCCCTCCCACTCCCAGCACTCCCACCACCCATATACCCAATGCTCAGAATCCCAGAGAGACCACCACAGATCCTCACGATCACTTTCCCCCATGTGCCAGTCCTTTTGCCAATCCTCCACCACCCAAATGAATTCATCGAAAACCTCCCCCCCACAGCCTCACCACTGCAAACGCTCATCCAGTGACCCTGCCCCTGTCAAATCTGCATGCCCAAAATGTCTCAGGCATCATCCTCACCACATCTCCAACTGCAACCACCCCACCCTATGGGATGGCTCCCCCCCATACTGTCACCAGAATAGTGAGGGTTGCCTCATTGACAACAATGGAAATGTGCTCTGCAGCAACTGGCAAAAGCTGAATGGATGCAGCCTCCCTCACAAGAATGTCAAACACAAATGCTCTGGCTGTGACCACCCCTCCCACATGTTACAGTAGAGCAGTCTCCCAGTCCTTTTTCTTCTTTTCTCACTCACTGGTACAATACTTAACCTACACTTATCACAGGCTTACCCTTAACCCCAGGGGTTAGCCAACTACTTATCACTTACCTCAGTACCAGTGAGGTTTTCCCCTGTTTATCTTTACTTACATATGTTTCCCTTTCACACCACTGCTCCTTTGAAGCATTGCCTCTTTCCTTCCTTGGTCTCCACGGCCTTGTGGCCTCCACAGATCCCTTGGACTTCCTATTATATCTTTAGCACATCGCAGCCTCACTGCTGCTGCACACTCACTTCTTCTGGCATGCTTGCATGCCTCTTTTACTTCTTCTCACTCAACTGCCTAGATGTGGAAGTGAACCCTT
>JBBPSY010000008.1:19055-29091 GCA_038093855.1 Rugiboletus extremiorientalis
AACCATTCTCCTCCGCTTCCTGTAGACAACCAAGTGAGGTCGCACTCATTGTTTTGAGGAACCCAGAATCAAGGCGACTTGGGCGAGGGCGCCTGCAAGCGCCGGAACGTGGACCCGTGGACAATCTGGAGGAGGAAGAAAGAAAGGACGACCCTGCGTTAGGGGCGGTGACAAAACTAAGGTTGAGGCTATCTTCAGTCCGCTCGTCCTCCCACTCGCTCTCCGAACCTGCAACTGAGTGGCTGCGACCGACGCTCTCTGCGCTGTCGCTCGAAATAATGGAGATTATGGGCGGATTATCTTTCTCTCCCGCATCATCCAGGTCTCCCTTCCCCGCTTCGTCCTTCCATTGGACCACCTTCTTTTCCTTGTCAGAAACGCGACGATACGACTGGCCAATACTGGAACGTAGTGACTTGCGTGGGGATTTGTACGCTTTCCATGGTGATGCAACGCTGTTGTACGATGACCGTCTCGAGGATTTGACAACAGGCTTCAATGCCGAGCTAGACGCGACCCGATTGGACGGTTGCAAAGCGGACTGATTGGCAAACCCTTCGATGGATATGCCACCACTGCGCATAGTATACATTGTCGTGGTCTGCCCAATTATGGCGGCAAGGGTGTCGTCGTTTCGCCCTGCAGTAGCACTCAACGATGTTGCAATGGCCTTCACAGCTCCTTCAAACCCGTCTTTCCCGTCCTCCAATGCAGTCTTCAAGACACGTGAAGCCTCTCCGAGAACGACAGTACACCGTCCGATCATCCCGAGAAGGCTCACAACTAACTCTGCCTGTGAACGGAAGGATTCCTTGATAGCATCCCTTTCAGCCTCCGCCCGGACCCGGTTCATTTCGGACTTCCGCCATTTCGCGTCCGCCTTGATATTTTCGGTGCTAAATTCCTCGAAATTGTCAGAGCGACGTTCACTGATTGCACGAAGAGTAGCCTCAAAGATGTTGCGCGAATTTTGTGAGCGAGTTAGGCGTGCGTTTAGGGAAGAGTCTGGTTTGATTGCCTGTTCTTCTGGACCCGCTAGGGCCCGCAAGAGAGTCCGTTCTGCTTCGAGATCGGGAGAATGCGGAGATGAAGAACTGCCAGAAATCAGCGTGTCGATCTGGGCAATACGAGCACGAATAGCGAATAGTTTGTCCTCTGCGGCAGATATCTTGCCAGCACAGGACGCGCCATCAAGGATTGATGCCTGCATCTGCTCCATTCGCGCCTGCATGTCTTGCTTCGCGCGTTCGACTCCGGCATTGGCTTCCGTTCTCTTGCGTCTGGCTACATCATTTTCGGCGGAGATTTTGCCCGCAAGTTTGGCTTTCAGCTCGGCAACTTCGATGTTGAGGCGATTAATGGCTTCGACATATTGACCGACATGCCGATCAACATTGACGACGTTACGGGTGACCACCTTCGTTTTGATCTTTGTGGCACGCTCGGCGTATAGAAGTGTGTTGTGCGTATCATCAAAATGCTGCGAGGTAGGTGCCACGCAGACAACCATGACAGTTTTGCAGTTTCCGCCCAAGGAGAATTTCAGCAGACGGGTAAGTTTGCTATTGCGGTAGGGGACATGTCGAATAGCACCACCACTCTCGCAGAGTGCGTTGATACAGTTACCCAGTGCAAGTAGAGATTTGTTGATGTTGGCACCCTCCACCATCCGCTGACCCATATTAGATGTAGCGGCGGCCCGCTCACTCCCGGCCAAGTCGATGATGGAGAGTGTGGCCATCATTCGCTGCTCAGTCAATGAGGCAGTCCGCGGAGATTGTGTAACATGTACTTGGAGAACGGCGTGCGAACGAGATGAGGTTTCGTTCGCGTGCGTACGTGACTGTGTTCGGCGCGAGTTACCCTGCAAGACGATCTGTTTAACCTCTTCCGCGCTTGTAGGGCGTAACTCGACAAGACCAATAACTTTGACGAATTTATCTTCACGGATCTGAAGACCGCCTCGTGGGGTAGGAGTACCGGCTTCGGTGAGAAGATCGCGAATCTCTTCGTTATAGATCTCAAGGAATGTGACAACCACCTCGGTGTTCCACTCGTCTCTGCGATCCTCTATGCGTTGGAAAAGATCAGCCATGGCGAGGTAGATTATGCCTGGATCTGCCTCTGTCCCACTAATGGTGTGGGTTTTTCCGCAACCTGTTGCCTGCAGAGCGATCAGTAATAGCATATTACTAGATTGTACTGAAAAGCGTACACCGTATGCAAATACGGTAGCGTTGTAGCCGTCTAGCAGGCCATTGAGCAACGGCTTTGCGGTCGCCGCATACACCCCCCCCTGTCGTGCCTCTCCATCGAAAACCCTATCGAACATGAACCTCTTGTCCTTGTACCGCTTCGTTCCCGGAGGCACAAAGCCCCGTTCAACGAATGCACGTGTCTTGTCCTTCTCGTCGGGATCGAAAGTGAGGATACGATCGTCCACTATTTGGACGATGTCGCGGAGGGGTGCCGAAGCTGTTACTGGTTTTCCGAGCGTGGCGAGTGTACCATCCCCGCGGATAGTCGTGTCATAGCCTGGTTCCGGCAAACGCGCTGCCTCCCAGGGGGTGGGTGGTCGTACGCGGACTTGTTGGTGTCAGACAGTGCGAAACAGGCCAGAGAGGGTCATGCGTACCCGCGACGGTGATTGAGCCGGCTGCGACCATGGGCGGTGGCTGCTCGTGGCGAGTCCGTGGTGCGCTTGAAGTTGAGCAGGTATGGACAGGTTGAAAACCGAACGCGTCTTCCCTTTACGTCACGTGATCGTGCTTTACACCTGCCATGGCCACTGATGGACTGATCGTCGAGTCCCCCGCAGATTTTCATGTCCATCTGCGGCAGGGAGAGCTCTCAAGGCTGGTCACGCCGCACGTCCGCAAAGGCGGATTTGACCTGGCCTACGTGATGGTGAGCGATGTCGCCGAGATCGCTGCAGCTCCACCTCAGCCGAGAGACCCAGCCCAACCTCACACCTCCGATCACCAGGACAGACCTTGCAGTAGAGTACAAAAAGAAACTACAGGCGATCGATGATAGCGTCGACTACCTGATGACCCTCTATCTCTCACCAGACCTTACCCCCGAGGAAGTCAGAAAGGCAAAACAAGCAGGCATCGTTGGGGTAAAGTCATATCCCAGAGGTGTCACCACCAACTCGGATAGTGGAATTGAATCGTACGAGGTCTACTACCCTGTCTTTGAGGAGATGGAAAGGTGTGATCTCGTCTTGAATCTGCACGGTGAGATTCCGTCGGATGCAGCCTCAGTAAGCAGGCCGTACATCACTGTCATCACTTACAATGTTAAAACGAACCATAGAATACCTGTGTACTGAACGCAGAGGAAAGGTTCCTTCCGCATCTAGAGAAGCTCCACCAAGCCTTTCCCAAATTACGCATCGTGCTCGAGCACGCGACAACCCGGGCAGCGGTCGAAGCTGTCAAGTCGCTCGGCAGTACGGTAGCGTGCACGATCACGGCACATCACCTCGCCATGACGGTCGACGACTGGGCGGGTCAACCCTGGAATTATTGCAAGCCTGTTGCCAAATATCCGAGTGACCGTCAAGCATTGCGCGACGTCATTCTCGAGGGTGGGTGTCGTTTTGCATGCGGTCACGGTGAACAATGTGAATGTGCCCCTGAATTCCAGGGCACCCGAGGTTTTTCTTGGGATCGGATTCGGCGCCCCACCCAGCGCAATCCAAGTCCGTGGCGTCGCCAACCCATCACTGTGCTGCAGGGGTATACACGTCACCGATCCTGTTGCCCCTTGTTGCACACATGCTAGAGTCGTTTGGCGCGCTAGACAAGCTCCAGAATTTCGTGAGTGGTTACGGCCGGGCTTTCTACAGACGTAGTGCCGGTGCCAACGCCCGGAGGATTGCGCTGGCCAAGGTAAAGCGTTACCGAGTCGAAGCGACGTGGTCGTTTGGTGACGAAACTGTGCGGCCATTTTGGGCAGGGAAAGAGCTCGGGTGGGAGATCGGTGGTGTCAGCGCGCATGAAAGGGGCACGACCTTGGCGGGTTCTGACGGCGAGAACCGGTCGCGGTGAGGGAACAGCTGGGCTGCGCTCGTGGAGAGCAGGGCGGTACTGAGGCGGTGCGGTTGGCTGTGATTGACGCTGTAGGGTAATTTGTCGTGTTGAGGTTGTACGCAACGTTGGCAAAGTCGATGCGCAGTGCCCCCTCGACGCTGGGGTGTCATGTCACCGTAGGCCACCGCTCGTCCTCCTACTCCCCAGCACGATGCGCGCAAGTCCAGCCGTGCGCGTGAGTCTCGGTGCGTGTTTCTCCCTCGCTGGACTGAGCTGCATGTGTGACCGTACCCAGCGCGACAAGACACCGATGCCATCCTGTCCTACTACCAGTCCGCCGGACAGGACCTCACGTCCCCCGAGTCCAACGATGCCACGCGCACAACCTCACCTGCTTCGCCCCCCACAGTTTCCTCGACAGCCGGTGTTCATCGTCGGACCAGCATCCCTTCCCAGGGAGGCACTGACAGAAGGCGTCTCGCTCTCGTGGAGATGGATGCCCCCAGGCCGTCTGTCCAGGATCAGACAGAGAAGCGCACCGAGCATGCAATCCGGCCTTCCGACTCCGGTGGCGGTCCACCGCATAATTTGCCCTCCTGCCTCGAGGCCCACTTGCCAGCAGGACTTGCATTGGTTGCACCGCCAGACGCGTCTCCCAGGAGCTACTCGGCTTTGACTCCACCCAGGACTGCTGTGTCCAGGCCACAACCTTCCATTACTATTACGCATCCCCTGCCTCGCAACCACGCACGATCGTCCTCGGAAGCTTTCCCAAAAAGCAGCGGTCACGTACCGCGCAAGTCTTCGCGTGAGGTCGCTATTGTTGGCACCACCGGCTTTCCTGGCTCTGCATCGGGTCTACCGCGACCATCAAATACCCCGCCTTCCGCCGATTCCCTCAAGCCTCCTCTATTTCAGACACCGCAGTCGAGGTCTCCGTCTCCAGGGCCTTCCGAGTTATCGGATTCGGGCTGTTCAACCAACCGTGGACGTCAGAGAAGAGATGCCCTTGCACCCGGTGCCAGCCCCGTCAGAGAGTTCAAAGAATTCTCTACTCCTGTACGAACACCAGACATAGGCGAGTCAAAACATATAAGTGATCGCGTCGCCGGTCCCGTTGTCATCAGCCTCTTTCCTCAACCCTCGTCACCTAGTCCAGTGTTGCCAAGCCCACACTCCAGCGCGCAAGACCTCATGTCTCCTAGAACCAATCTCTCTACTCCCCTGACTCCGTCAACTGCGTTAACTTCGCCTGACACGGCACTGTCCCCATACCTGCACTATCAGCCTGGTCTGCATGCCACTGCAGGACCACTCCCACCACCACCCCAGGCTGTCTTTAGTATTGACCCCAAGGTACCCCCACCACCACGACCTCCTAGGCAGTCCCCTATCCGAAGGAAAGATGATCTCGAAGCCATGAAGCAGGTGTTACAACTGCCATCACATGTCGCTGCCGCTCTTAGAACTAGGTACTCATCACCACCTGCCGAGAAAGGAGCTGCATCTACAAGTACGCAGAAGGTGACCACAACGGTTCCTCCCACAGATAGTCCTCCCAGGTATGCAGTTTCGCACTGTCATCGGGCCCCACCTGAGAGAAATTTGGACCAGCTCGCATGAAAGCCTTGATTTTGATCTCAAGCCTCGTCACGTTCGGGAAGGTGCATTCCCTCCGTCGAGACTTTGCACGTCAGATTCGGAGGCCACGACTCCCCCGCCTCGCGAGGAGATCGCTACGTCATTGCCACGTCTTGACTCGATGGATGATCTAGTAGCTTCCATAGGTCTCGCAATCGACGATATGGGCATCATAAACTCCTGCGATGTACCACCACCGACCGTCGTTGAACCCCCGCGCGGACATGAAGGACGGAATGGAGGAAAAGGCCTAGAGATCCGTCGCGCTGACAACCTCCAGCCCAGCCTCAGCCGTAGTTTTAGTTCGGGACGACCTCATGTCGATCCGCTCCCGTCTTCTCCCCGCTCTGAGGAAAGCGCAACACAAGGTTGGGTGGACCCCGACAAAACACTCACTCGCTTGGAAGAAACAGTACCACCCGTTCCAGCGAAGAACGATCTCCCTCACTTGGATACAAAGTCGCTCAAGAATGCGCTGAACATCAAGCGTTTCTCCTCGTTGCCACGGACGCCATCTTTGATGTCACTCAATCGACCCTCCCTTGGGAGCAAGCGCTCGTCCGGGACGCCTTCGCCCTCAGTCGTTCATCCTGTGCCACATCCAAAACCGCCAGTGCGGAGGACGAAGTCAACACACCCGCCTGCCATGTACTTTGCAGATGTGACTGTAAAGCGGACCACCCTGGAACGATCAATAGGTTATGCTCTCAAACTTAACGAGTTGTACAACTGTGATTGTGGCCTGGGTGATTGGGTTGTGGCGACCAAGTACAAAGGTACGTTGGATCGCTGCTACTTCATATGACATCTAGTTAATATAGGTTCATCCCATAGTTCTCCATCCCCACTCGTCAGCGAAACGCTTTAACGTGAATTCCTCAAGAGGACCGCGTGTTCCGTCTGGTTCTTCTCCATCCATCGCACCACGCCATATCTCCCAATCCTCCACTGATTCAGGTGTCACATTTCCACGAAGAGCTGATGCCTACTCTGCGACGGATCTCGCCCCACGTGCTGCTGAAGATGCCAGCCCACCCAATGCTCCGCCCCCTCTTCCCTATCCCGCGTTAGCCGCAACTCCTCGCACTCCTCGCAGTGGTCCCTCCCGAGCGTCTACGATGATCGCAACGTCTTCCTCTTCATCTAGTCGTTCAGCTGCTTCACCCTCAGCTGCAAAGTCCCCTGGCAATTTCTTTACGTCACTTGGACGTAGGGCTAGCATCAAAAAGGAGAAACCCTTAACCCCTCCGTCCCCTCCGAAGACGTTGTCCAGGAGCCCACCTAGGAACGGGAACGAGCAACCTAGCCCACGCCTAGTAAATCTACCACTCATCGCACCATCTGTCCCCGGCGGTCCCCGCGCACCTCCCAATCGCATGCAAAGGTCACAGACTATCATTATAACTTCTCAGAGTTCTATGAACGAGACGAACCCTCAACGCTCCAGCATGGTGACACGTAGACCTTCTCTTTTCGACGGTCGTGGGAGTACGCAGCAACATGATGGTTTAATCTCAGGAGCGGAGCTCGACCGACAAGTCGATAAACTCGCAGCTCTTCTGCCCAAGGCGGACAGAAATGTGCTCGCTATTTACCTACGTCGCGCTGGTCAGGATATACTGGCCATTGGACAATACCTCGAAGATGAGAAAAATGGTACATTCCGATATAAGTGATGTTACTCTAATCTTGGCTTTTTTTTTTTTCGTCTGCTTTCGCTAACTATCATTGATGCTGATATTCATTCATCGTGCACTATCCCACACTACTAAGGCGCGGATTGACGTCCACACACCAATACGTGTATCTTTGTCCTCTACTTGGTTCACCGGTCTAACTTAATGCATACGGAACTTTGGGTTTTGGTGTGTGCGGGTGATTCAATGTTGCTTGCGATGCACGGGTGATTTCATCTTGCGGGTCTGAATCCTCTTTTTGCTGAGAGGTTGAACGCTAATTGAAGGATTAAAAAGGGACAGGATGTAGAGTATGTATATTATACGAACGCCGTTGTTGAGCTGAATGAGACCTCGCCGAGCTTGTTCCCCATCCATTCGGATTAGGCTGTACTCCAGGGTGGCCTCTGACACCCTTTGGAAGAAGCAAATTCTCCACTTCGTGGACGCTATCTGATCGATCTGAAACTGAGTTGGCCATGAAGGCGTGATCGCCTGTGTTCAGTGGACGACGGTGTGTGGAGGCAGCTCGGTTGGGCACATCAGACTGCGGTATAGCTTGTAGTCCGGTGCGCGCTGGTTGCACGCGAGCACTCCCTTTCGAAACACGGTTAACGAGAGGTGTTCGTTGTATCTGATGCATCGTCAGATTATCAAAGGTGCTCAGACACGATTAACTCAGTCTGGATTTACCCCGATGGCCTCCATGCCACCCACTACAGCTCCTATGTCAACTTCTCCAACTGCTTGTCTCGGTTGGTTGTCGAAAGAACGATGAGGATGACTAAAGACATGCACGGGAGGTTGGTTTGTGCAGGAAACATCGGGGCCAAGAAGAGCCCTTCTCTTTACTCTGTCGAGTTGGGCCTAAATTGGTCTTGTCAAGTCGAAAAATTTTCAATTTTGACAAGTTCTACCTTAAGTTTTTGATACTCCTTCTCTCGTTCTCTTGACGTGTCCTGTAACTCATGCACCCTTCGACGCTCCAATTCGAGGTCTCTCTCCAACTCTGTTTATAAAACAAGAAAGACGTCATGCCGTCTGGATCGTACCGTCATTTACCTGCGACTTTGCTTCCGAGGAGATGGATCTCCCCGTTGGCTGTATTACACGTCACAGCGGTGAATCAGTCCATGATATGCGACAATGAGACAGGGCGTACCTTCCCTTATGACATTTTCTAGTTGTTTCTGCAGTTGAGCATTCTTGTCGTTGAGGTTACGGGAAACAGCATGTTGGAATGAGCTACACCACAACACACAACACACATGAGAGCACACGATGAGCGACAAAGTGACACACTTTTCCTGATGTATCTGATATTGCCAAAACGATAGCGCACTTCTCAACTTGTGAGCCCCAGAACTTAGAAAAGGATCTAAACAATACGGACCGACTGCAAATTTCCATAATAATAGAAGGGCTCAAACCCGAGAGAACCGACTTGCAAAGGATTAAGGAGAGTACACCTCGTGGCGCGTTCACACACCGTTTTGTAATCATTTGTTGGGTGTAAACAACAAACCTTTCTTTCTAGTCAATGACGTCCATGGCAGTGAATTTAGCTAAATACCACCACGTCATCCCTATAAAAGTAGTGGTGTTTCGGGGGACAAAATGCATGAATTGTGTTATGTCCACTCACGGCTCCGTAAGCGATGTCTCGCAAGCTATATATATTAGAGAATCCTTGGGAATTCACGATAGAACTTTACCTGGACAAAGACGGGACGCATTGAACAACTCATTGGCGCATTCCACTATTGGAGAGTAGATCATTCTGAAGTTCATCAAAGTTGTGTCAACAAACCCACAGCAGAATATATGCGAGCCTATCCTCGTGGCACGACTTGATTTCAGCGCTCTGTTAGCAAAATTACTGATGACTTACATGTCGTCTGGGTAAGTCAAACGTTCGTTGATGAGCAGGATGGCAGGGCATGGGGTCAGAAGAGGCCAATCCGTCTTACGCACCACCACTGCTTTATCAACCAATGTTTTCCTACAGTTGAGACGGTTACACCTTAGGTCGAAATCCATTGAGCGGTGGAGTGGCTTCGGAGAAGAAGTGTCTTTTCAGCCTTAGTAGTAGTATGTGGACGCTTCCACCAGGGATTACTCGAAATAGAAATCAACAATAATCCCCGCGACTCTGTCGACAGCTCGATAATAAATTTATGTAAGAAACGAGTACAGTACGAACTTGATCGTAGCAGTAAGCAGCAGTATTGCCAGTGAGCGTCCCTGATAATCCCACGAAGTCAACATGAATGCAATAATTAGTAGTAGGTGTCGATGTGACCGTCCAAGACCCTGAAAGGTGTGATGAAATGCAGACAATGAATTATCAGGGTCTCCATGTGTGTCGAGCTGGTGTACTAGGTATGCTTATCCGAGGGCGGTGGGTAGGTGGTTTTGAAGGCGTGATCGGACGGTTCGGTGGTCCGTCTGGGTTTGCACGTCGAATGAATTGCAGGGGGGCCAACGGTGACCCTGGGGAAGACTTCACGGTGCGAGGACTGTGGGCATCGGGTGTGGAAAGGGTGAAAGAGGGAATGAAAGGGCGCAACGGTTCCGGGGTCCGCGGAGGTGGGGGAGAGGTAGTGATTTCTGGAGCTTCGAATAAGGTGGCAGAGCTAATCCACTTTTCCTCTCTGGATCCGAACCGAGGTGAGCCAAAGC